>JAOTOM010002877.1:0-122241 GCA_034440615.1 Ashinkailepas kermadecensis | reverse complement strand
CCAGCAAGCACGTGACACACCATCACCCGTCCCGGTCAACATGTACCACCTCATCTCCCGTGCCGGTCAACACGTGACACACCATCTCCCGTGCCGGTCAACACGTGACACACCATCTCCCGTACCAGCAAGCACGTGACACACCATCACCCGTCCCGGTCAACATGTACCACCTCATCTCCCCGTGCCGGTCAACACGTGACACACCATCTCCCGTGCCAGCAAGCACGTGACACACCATCACCCGTCCCGGTCAACATGTACCACCTCATCTCCCGTGCCGGTCAACACGTGACACACCATCTCCCCGTGCCAGCCAGCAAGCACGTGACACACCATCACCCGTCCCGGTCAACATGTACCACCTCATCTCCCGTGCCGGTCAACACGTGACACACCATCTCCCGTACCCGGTCAACATGTACCACCTCATCTCCCGTGCCGGTCAACACGTGACACACCATCTCCCGTGCCGGTCAACACGTGACACACCATCTCCCGTACCAGCAAGCACGTGACACACCATCACCCGTCCCGGTCAACATGTACCACCTCATCTCCCGTGCCGGTCAACACGTGACACACCATCTCCCGTGCCAGCAAGCACGTGACACACCATCACCCGTCCCGGTCAACATGTACCACCTCATCTCCCGTGCCGGTCAACACGTGACACACCATCTCCCGTGCCGGTCAACACGTGACACACCATCTCCCGTACCAGCAAGCACGTGACACACCACACCCGTCCCGGTCAACATGTACCACCTCATCTCCCGTGCCGGTCAACACGTGACACACCATCTCCCGTGCCAGCAAGCACGTGACACACCATCACCCGTCCCGGTCAACATGTACCACCTCATCTCCCGTGCCGGTCAACACGTGACACACCATCTCCCGTGCCGGTCAACACGTGACACACCATCTCCCGTACCAGCAAGCACGTGACACACCATCACCCGTCCCGGTCAACATGTACCACCTCATCTCCCGTGCCGGTCAACACGTGACACACCATCTCCCGTGCCAGCAAGCACGTGACACACCATCTCCCGTCCCGGTCAACATGTACCACCTCATCTCCCGTGCCGGTCAACACGTGACACACCATCTCCCGTGCCAGCAAGCACGTGACACACCATCACCCGTCCCGGTCAACATGTACCACCTCATCTTCCGTGCCGGTCAACACGTGACACACCATCTCCCGTGCCGGTCAACACGTGACACACCTCATCTCCCGTACCAGCAAGCACGTGACACACCATCACCCGTGCCGGTCAACATGTACCACCTCATCTCCCGTGCCGGTCAACACGTGACACACCATCTCCCGTGCCAGCAAGCACGTGACACACCATCACCCGTGCCGGTCAACATGTACCACCTCATCTCCCGTGCCGGTCAACACGTGACACACCATCTCCCGTGCCAGCAAGCACGTGACACACCATCACCCGTGTCGATTAACACGTGGCACCCCAAAGCTGAATGGTGGCTGTCACAAGTGTTCCCGCACCAACTGCCGTGTCATCCGTTCAGGCGGCGGGCCACTTCTTACCTTGTATTTCATTGGTGGTTGGGGTGGCTAGCGCATAGACGAACACAACTGTTGGGCAAACAAGCTACATGGGACCTCATGTCAATTCTGCAAAGGGCATGGAAGCAAGGCAACGCTGTAGAGCAACGACACCTTCAAACGATACATATTTATATATATATATATATGTGTGTGTGTGTGTGTGTGTGTGTGTGTGTGTGTTTGTGTTTGTGTTTGTGTTTGTGTGTGTTTGTGTGTGTGTAGCAACTGATCTAGAAAACAGGAATAAACTATATGAAATCACTGTTCGTTGGTTGATCTGACTGCGATACAAAAATTTCCTCGAAAGGACCAAGTCACCAAGCAAAGCTGGGAAACATGAAACATATAGTATCTGGAGATAACACGAAACATACCTTCTTGCATTTCGATGGAACTGTTGTGGGCAGGGTGACCATTCAAGGTGACCATTCAAGGCGTCCCTTTAAGGTGCCCCGTTAAGGTGCCTCTTTAATCACGATTGCTCTTTCATCTAAACTAATTACTGTGCAGTTGCACTATGTTACGATGCAATTTTAGTACTAAATTAGCACTGGCAGATCCAGGGGGAAACTAAGGTCATATGTCCCCTGGAGATGTGGCGTTGCACCAGGACACTCCGCTGGCAGATCCAGCGGGAAACTAAGGTCATATGTCCCCTGGAGATGTGGCGTTGCACCAGGACACTCCGCTCGAGTGCGCACGCATCACCGCTCAACGGATTAATCAGCAAACTGAGCCTATCAGAGTAGAATGGATGTCTCTGCAGAAGGCCCGAGTGCATTCCCCCAACTCCCGCCTGAGAAATACCCTCAAAACAAAATCAGCGACGTCCCTCTGCAGAAATTCTCCACCCCGAATTAAAATTCCTGGATCTGCCCATGAAAATTAGGTAGACAAATAATAGCCATATGTGTCGGAACTTGCCTGCCGCCGTCAGTCACCAGGCAGGCAGTATCTGGTACGGCGAGCTGAGCTGCTGAGCCAGCGTCTAGGTGTCGATGGCCGCCCATGGACTCTCATGACTTCCACCTGATGTGGCAGGTTATATGGTACGGCCTCTCGTGACTTCCACCTGGTGTGGCAGGTTATATGGTACGGCCGCCGGTCAGTCGGGTGCGGAAGCCCCCAGCGCTCGCGAGGAGCGCTGGGGTCACGAGCCAGTTTCACGACTGCCAATAAGCACCGGGATGCAATCGCAGTTAAAGCTGGCTGGCGATATTGATCAGAGTGGTCGAGTGCTCGGAAAATTTGGCATTTGAAGACCGCTGAATTCGGCAAACAGCTGTTGTCATCGAGTTTACTTCCGAAGTCAGGCTTGCTTGGTCTGACTTCCAGATTTCAGATTTCCTAGATGACGTCCCAGGCGCGGATGTAGGTGTATATTTTCAGGGTTTGTGCATAAACAAGCTGTTACTAGTCTAAAAACATGTCGTATTAGGTAGCTGAACCTACTCTGTTTGTTTATTCATATAATAAATTGGTCCAATCTCCGGTTGAAAAGTTTTCAGATCAACGTAATTATTATGGCCTGACCCCGCCATTGGGATGTCATGACGATTACTTCCCGCTAGTGCACGCGTGAAACCGCCTACCGAGCAGTTGTCCAAACCGCCTACTGAGGAGTTGTCCAAACCGCCTACTGAGGAGTTGTCCAAACCTCCTACTGAGGAGTTGTCCAAACCGCCTACTGAGGAGTTGTCCAAACCTCCTACTGAGGAGTTGTCCAAACCTCCTACTGAGGAGTTGTCCAAACCGCCTACTGAGGAGTTGTCCAAACCTCCTACTGAGGAGTTGTCCAAACCTCCTACTGAGGAGTTGTCCAAACCGCCTACTGAGGAGTTGTCCAAACCCCTCCCGAGGAGTTGTCCAAACCCCTACTGAGGAGTTGTCCAAAACCTCCTACTGAGGAGTTGTCCAAACCGCCTACTGAGGAGTTGTCCAAACCGCCTACTGAGGAGTTGTCCAAACCGCCTACTGAGGAGTTGTCCAAACCTCCTACTGAGGAGTTGTCCAAACCTCCTACTGAGGAGTTGTCCAAACCTCCTACTGAGGAGTTGTCCAAACCTCCTACTGAGGAGTTGTCCAAACCTCCTACTGAGGAGTTGTCCAAACCGCCTACTGAGGAGTTGTCCAAACCTCCTTCTAAGAGTTTCCAAACCTCCTACTGAGGAGTTGTCCAAACCCCAAACCGCCTACTAGGATTTCCAACCTGAGGAGTTGTCCAAACCTCCTACTGAGGAGTTGTCCAAACCTCCTACTGAGGAGTTGTCCAAACCTCCTACTGAGGAGTTGTCCAAACCGCCTACTGAGGAGTTGTCCAAACCGCCTACTGAGGAGTTGTCCAAACCTCCTACTGAGGAGTTGTCCAAACCGCCTACTGAGGAGTTGTCCACGGGGGCGCCTACTGAGGAGTTGTCCACGGGAGTGGACTGCCAAGCTGTTCTGAGCAGTCAGAGTTTATGTCGGCCGCCGAGGACGCGCCCGGCCGCCGGCCGTTCCCGTTTGAAAGTGCAGTTGGGAGGGCAGACAGCAGCAGCACTTTCGGACCAAGTATACGCGGTTCAGACGAGATTTCCCTAGATATCACAAGGCACAGGAGCTTGGCGCTCCTAATTGGAGCATAACTTCCCGCAATATTAGCGAACACACTGGGATTGTCCTGTCTCCCACCACGGATGCTTTCGCCCCTGTTTCGTTCCTGGATTCACTGGATTCACCCATGTTTCGTATCAGCCTCGAATGTCTCAGGGCGGTTGCAGTGCAACAAATAGCTACCAGGTAACTGAGGCGAAAGAAGCCACCGCGTAGGTGAAGGCAGTTTGTACGTTACCAAATTTAATCGAACCACGTTCGTTTCATGCTACGGCTATATCTAATGCTGAACGTTGAAAGTTATTCAAGGTGCTGCATTGTTAGAACCAAATATATAGGTGTTTTTACCAATTCAAATGACTCGGTATGCTCCGAAATATTTTCCCACCTTTGTCTCCTGCTTTAAACATATATTTTCATGCCTCCCTCAAATCCAGATGGTGAATAATGTTATGTTGTCATTATACACAGGGCAGGACAGGGCAGGACAGGGCAAGGCAGGATAGGACAGGACGCAAAGCACACGCGAGCTCCACCCGAGAGCCACGATACAACAATGGATACCACCGTACCAGAAACATGGAGAAAACTATTCAGATTTATCGCATGCTTTCTTCATTTTCCGTACAGTAAGAAACGTCAAAAGTTAACTAAGCCACACAGGCATCCTCGTTGCTCGTGTGGCTTTCGAGTAGATGATTGACCCTAGTAGAATACTGATAGAGATAACGCTTCGTAGCACTTACCTCGCCACCTCGAAGGTAATACGGTGGTTTACCAGATTTCCTGAAAAGCAGCTAATTGCCTTCCGGAATACATACACCGACCCGAGTAGACCCGGCTACGTAGTCAATCGGCGCTGGTCGTGCCAGTGGCTCCCCGTAGCTGCCGTACCTGCCGGTACCTGCCGTACCTGCCGGTACCTGCCGGGGACGATCGTCACCGAGCAGGCGGGTGGCGGGCGGGCCGTCAGTGTCCGTGTGGGTGGCGGGCGGCGGCAGGCGGGCGGGCCGTCCGTGTCCGTGTGGGTGTCAGGCGGCGGCAGGCGGGCGGGCCGTCCGTGTCCGTGTGGGTGGCGGGCGGCGGCAGGCGGGCGGGCCGTCAGTGTCCGTGTGGGTGTCAGGCGGCGGCAGGCGGGCGGGCCGTCCGTGTCCGTGTGGGTGTCAGGCGGCGGCAGGCGGGCGGGCCGTCCGTGTCCGTGTGGGTGGCGGGCGGCGGCAGGCGGGCGGGCCGTCAGTGTCCGTGTGGGTGTCAGGCGGCGGCAGGCGGGCGGGCCGTCCGTGTCCGTGTGGGTGTCAGGCGGCGGCAGGCGAGCGGCGGGTGCACACACACACACACACGAGCGCGGCCAGCCAACACACAGTTGTGCGGGGCGGGCTTGGAGGCGGCGACGGCACCAGACAGATCAATAGCCACCGACGCGCCAATACCGAGCGCGGCCGTCGTCGTTGCTGAACAGTGAGCAGGACAGTAGCGCCACCATCTGCACCAGCCATCCGTCAGACCGACCCGTCCTCGTCACATGTTGTCACGCGCGTCTGTCGGAGCCACCCCGCGCCCGGACACCCATGTCGGGGATGTAACGACAGAGGCGTGACTGAGAGGGACAGGTAGGATAGGCCACTGGCTGCCGGAAATCTTCGATTTTGTTTTCTTTTTATCACCATAACCGTCCCGCACGTTCAAATCCGATTGCTGGAACAAAATAAGGAGTGAAGATTTTTTTAGCCACATATTTTAGTCAGAGACGCGTCTTGCAAACCTGCGAACATCGTCACTTTATGTCTTCGTATGATCACCTTGACCGGAAAATTCAAATTCGACGATTCTTGGGCCCGAAAAGGCCACTTTTACAACAAAACAGCGGTAAAAATGTGTTTGCCACGCAGCATAGGCATCCATCTAAAAGAAATCTGCGATATTTTAGGTTTTTTATAATCACTTTAACCGACCGGCACGTTCAGCCTCGATTGATCCATGTGCCTCCAGAAGCCAGATTTTAACAACAAAAAAAATAAAAATGAAATAACGCGTGAAAACAATTTCCACTGAAAATGTCAAAGATGCTTCTGTCAGGCCCACGAGCAACGCCCAATCGTGTTTTCGCACGATCAGCTTCCCAGGAACAAATATTCCGGTTCATCAATTTTTCAACCCGGTGAAGCAGCGTTAAGAAAAATAATTACCCGTAAAATAGGTACTTGCCATGCGGAAAACCCCCTGGCTGCCAGAAATGTTTTATATTTGGGGTTTTCCTGTTATCACCTTAACCAAAGCGCACGTTCGGACAAGCGTGTTATGTGCCGTCGGAAGCTAGATTTGGGAAAAAATAAGGAGTGAAAAATTCGCCTGAAAATGTAACAGATGCTTCTGTCAGAAACGTGAACAGCGTCCAAGAACATATCGCATTATCAGCATCCCAGGAACAAATATTCTGATCCGTTATTTTTTTTCTCGACACGATGGAGCCGCATTAAAAAAATAATTAGCCGTACACAAAAATGTGCTTGCCATGCAGAATAGGCCCGTGGCTGTAAGAAATCGTCAATCTTTTAGGTTTTCGTTTAGTCAACATAACCAACCCGCACGTTCAAAATCGATTGTTCCATGTGCCGCAAGATGCCACATTTATGAAAATAACGCGTTAAAATAATCGACTGAACATGCCATAGCTGCTCCTCGCAGACTCGCGTGCATCGTCATTTATGCCTTGTTACGACCCTCCAGAGAAGAAATCTTCAGAAACGTGCATTTTGTACCCGAAAGCGCCGCGTAAAAGAATAGGAGTGCAAAATAGTAGGTACTTGCTGTGCAAAACAGGAACCTGGCGGCAACTAATCTTCGATAATTTAGATATTACCATTATCACCTTAGCCAGCCCGCACGTTCATACCATCGTGTTCTAGGCACCGCCAGAGGCCACATTTGGGGAAAAAAATAATGAGCCACACAGTATCAAAGACTCGTCTTGCAGACCTGCGAACATCGTCACCTTCGTCACCGTAGTCATCTTCGTAAGATCAGATTGACCGGAGAAATTCAGATTCGTCGATTGTTCGGCCCGAAAAGTCAAAATAGCATGCTATTTTATTTTAGCTGTTATTTTATAATAGCTGCTATGTTAGAACAAAATAGCAGTAAAAATTGTACTTGCAACGCAGAATATGCCCCAGCTGCAAGAAATCTGCGATATTTTATGTTTTTTGTAATCCCTTTACCTGACCCGCACGTCCAGCTTCGAGTGATCTATGTGTCGCCAGAAGGCAGATTTTGAGAAAAAAATAACGCGTGACAAACTTTTTTTACTGCAAATGTCAGAGGCTTCTGTCAGGCACACGAAAAACGCCGGAACATGTTTTTGCATGAGCAGGTTCCCAGGAACAATTATTCTGATCCGTCAATTTTTTCAATCCCATGGAACAGCTTTAAAAAATAATTAACCGCGAAAAATGTTTATTTGCCATGCAGAATAGGACACTGGCTGCAAGAAATCGTCAATTTTTCAGGTTTTCGCTTAGTCACGATAACCATCCAGAACGTTCAAAATCGAAAGAGATGCTTCTGTCAGGCACGCGAACAACGCCCAAGCATGCTTTCGCATTATTAGCTTCCCCGGGACAAATATTCTAATCTGCCAAATTTTCAACCCGATAAAACCGTTTTAAAAAACAATTAGCCGTACAATAATATATTGTATTTCTTCTATCACCTTACCAAACGCGCACGTTCAGACTCGCGTTTGTTGTGAGCAGTCAGAAGCAATATTTGGAGAGAAAAAAGCGTGAACAAATATCGCCTCAGGACATCAAAGATGCTTCCGTCAGGCACGCGAACAACGCCCAGGCATGTTTTACATGATCAGCTTCCCCGGAACAAATATTCTGATCCATGAATTTTTATCAACCCGATGAAGCCGATTAAAAAAATAATTAGCCGTACAACAATATATTGTATTTGTACTATCACCTTACCAAACGCGCACGTTCAGACTCGAGTTTGTTGTGAGCAGACCGAAGCCAGATTTGGCAAAACATAACGCGTGAAGAAAAGTCGCCTGAATATATCAAAGATGCTTCTGTCAGGCTCTTGAGCAACGCCCAAGCATGCTTTCTCATGATCAGCTTCCCGGGAACATATTTTCATCTGCGTGTATCTTTGTGCCAGAAAACCTCTTTAGAAGAAAATAGCACTGTGAAAAATTGCACTGGCAATGAATAATGCATGCATACCTGATGTCTGCATGCATACCTGCGCATGATCAGCGTTACCAGAACAAATATAAAAGACCCGCAAGTTCAGGCTCGCGTGTTTCATGTGCTGCTACGAGCCACATCAAAACAAAAATAACGAGTGAGAAAAGTTAGACTGAAAATATTAAACATGCGTCCTGCAGACCTGCGAGCAGCGTCAATTGATGCGTTCGCATGATCAGCTTGACCGGAGAAAAACAATGATTCGTCTACTTTTGGCGTGAGAATGCCGCATGTACCGCAAGATAGCAGTAAAAAAGTAGTTTCCACGCAGAATACGCCCTGGCTGCCAGAAATCTTCGATATTTGAGGTTTTCCTATTATCACCTTAACCAAACCGCACGTTCGCACACGCGTTATATGTGCTGTTGGAAGCCAGATTTGAAGAAAAAAACGGGTGAAAAAAAATTTCGACTGAATATGTAGAAGGTGCTTCTGTCAGGAACGTGAACAGCGTCCAAGCATATATCGCATTATTAGCATCCCCGGAACAAATATTATAATCAGTCATTTTTTTCGACCTGATGAAGCCGATTTAAAAACTAACTAGCCGTGAACAAAAATAAAATGTGCATGGTATGCCATATAACTCGCTGCAGGAAATCTTCAATATTTTAGGGTTTCGTTTAATCACCACAACCGAGCACGGTTTAAGCACGTTCAATATCGATTGTTCCATGTCCCGCCAGAAGCCACATTTGTGAAAAATAAGGAGTGGAAAAATTCCGAGTAAAATGCCAGTTGCTTCTTGTAGACTCGCTTACATCGTCATTTATGCCTTCCCATGACCTTCTGGAGAAGAAATCTTCAGAATCGTGTATTTTGTACCAGAAAGGGCCGCTTAAAAAAGCACATGACTGAAAAAAATATCACTTGCCGCACAAAACAGGCACCAGGCGACAACCAATCTTCGACATTTTAGGTTTTCCTATTATCACCATAACCACGTACGTTCAGACTATCGTGTTCCATGTGCCGCCAGAGGCCATCTTTAGAAAAAGAGGTGAACATTTTTAGCCACAAAGTATCAAAGACGCGTCTTGCAGACTTGGGAACATCGTCACTTTATGTCTTCGCATGATCAGCTTGACCGGAACAAGTTCAGATTTATCCATTGCTGGGCCAGTAAAGGCCGCTTTTAGTACAGAACAGCAGTAAAAAAATTGCGCTTGACACGCAGAATAGGCCACCGGCTGCAAGAAATTTTCGATACGTTAGTTTCTCGTATAATCACTTTCATCGACCCACACGTTGAGCCTCGAGTGATCTATTGCTCTGGACGTAACTTACCCTTTGCTGCGTCTTGCTCGCGAAGCGGAAAAAAATTCAAGTCCAGCACAGCTAACGACACAGCGACAGCACAGCACAGCGACGAGATGAGAAGCTAGTGGCACGCGCCACCGAAATCCCAATCGATATGCACGCACGCACACAGACGCACGCACGCAAACGCACACAGACGCACGCACGCAAATGCACACAGACGCACGCACGCAAACGCACACAGACACACGCACGCAAACGCACAGACAAACGATGATAGCGATAGCCACTAATCAGTGGCAGCTTAGCGAATTGATGTATTGATATCATTTACCGATCGTCTCTGTCTGGTACATCGGGATCGTTGATCTATGTGGTGTTGCTGTCAGAAGCGGCAGGGTTTACGCAATGTCCACGTTCGATCTTTGTCCTCACTCTCATGACATTGAGTTCACCTTCAACAACCTGTTCCTCATGAGGTCAGCGCTTTGTTCATCTTACAATTGAAGGTTGCCTGGTGCCGGTACATACTATTCTTCTAACATTGACCTCCCTCCACTCCCTTTGGACCATACTGGTGGCACTCCTGGGAAAGGGTGAAATGGCTATGGAGGAAAGGATATGTTTAGAAGATGTCAAGAAAGGAAGTAAGGGTCTCAGGGAAAACGATGGGTTTAGAGCTAGGGTACATGGGTGGTGTCTCTAACCCCATCCCATACCCCTGATCAAGCATTAAGCCTATGGACATAAATTATGCGACCCACATTCACCAAGTTCGGAAGGCCACCAAAGGGCGAGAAATCAAGCGAGAGTCATGGAGACCGGGGAGCAAACTAGGAGTGTTAGGGGTGTGTGTAGCCCGGAAACGGATAGTCCTGGATACCGGGGAGTAAACTAGGGGTGTTATGGGTGGGTGCAACCTGGAAATGCGCCCTGTGCCACCAGAGAGCGATAAATAACATGAGAGTCCTAGATACCGGGTAGTAAACTAGGGGTGTTAGGGGTGGGTGTAGCCCGGAAATGCGCTCTGTGTAGGTGTAATTTGGGGCGGACGTCTGGCCGACCGCTGTATGACAGCCGTTGGTGCAGCGGCAGCACGCCACGCACCCGCGGCAGCTGTGGCCGACGTGCTACGCGCTTATGACGGCTGCGGCCATCGTGCTGCGCACCCGCGGCAGCTGTGGCCGTCGTGCTGCGCACCTGTGGCGGCTGTGACCGTCATGCTGCGCACCTGCGACTGGCGCCTTGGTGGTCACCGGACCTCCGTCAGGCGAGCGATATCTAGGACAGAATGAAGCTAGTATATGACATTTATGAATCGTCATACCGAGGCCACATGGAAGGACCTCCAACCAGCTTCAATCTTCTTCCATAGAGGGAAGAGGTTGAATCCCCCCAGCCAGGGTAATTAGTGGTGCGTGGCCGGTACAGCGGTCATTCAACCACTCTTTGGACACCTGTCAGCTGACCTGGACCATCCATCCGGGGAGCAATGCACACGAGCGCCTGCGGCGGGTGGAGCCCACCCTGCCATGCCGGGAAACACAGGTGAGGAATCTGTCATACCAGTTGGGTTACCTGAGCGTACACTGGATCACGCCAACTGAGCGCCCACTCCACCAGGAACAAAAAGTCCTGAGGAGCTATATCCTTGCTTATAAGTTTCACAAATATTGTCTTCATCTGAGGGACGTCGATGTCACCCCAGATTGAATGGAAGGTTTTTCATGCCTCAAACATATCAAACTACAATTCTTAAAAATCAGTCTCAAAATTTGAAAGTTATTAGATAGATTTTAAATCAATAGATTGAGACAGATTAGGAAAAATTGAGAGAGATACAAACAGATTAAGTCAACAGACATACCTCGAGCGGTAGAGGACAGACCTCGCAGAACAGTACCCGGCAAACCACTCGCTCGTCTTACCTACGGTATCACATTTTATTCAGGTATCCCTTGGAAAGGCACAAACGCGCTCTCTCTCTCTCTCTCTCTCTCTCTCTCTCTCTTTCTCTCGCTCAGTGGCTGTCGGCCATTAGTCCGGCGGCTGAGTATCGACTCCCGGGCGGCGCAGCACACGCAGTTCAGCGGCGAAAGACAGCTGTCGGACCGGCCAATGGTGCCGCGGACTCGCGGACTCGCCGCCGCCACTGCGCTACTCACACGACTACGGTGACACGACGCAAGCCCGCGGCACGCGCGCCCACTGGGGGCTCTGGTGCTGGCGACACATTCAACAGCATGCACGCACAGCCATACACACGTGCCATGGATGCCGTTTTATGTACCTACGGAAGGCTACTGTTACCACTGTTGACTTAGCCCGGTACGTTTTCCGTATTCCACATGGTATCCTATAGGGCCCCCGAGTCAATCACTCATGTATAAATTCCGCTCCCTTTCGACCAATAGACTCCATAACACGTCGCTCTGACACACGCGCACGCACACCAGCCTACGCAAATAATGACGGCGAGTCAGCGAGTGTTTCGGCTGCAGTACACGCAGGCGGCCAAAACGCGCCGAGCCACCCGGTCTCGCACACGCCGCACTAAATGGTCATCTAAAACAAGCCACATGATGCATCTCATCACCACTAAAGGCGCCATCAAACTCTCACCAGGGAGCGCAGAAACAATCACAGCGCATCTCACCCAGCCCACTTATCGATTTGCTTATCAAGATCGTTCAACTCTTCCGCGAGAACCGGGATTTGCACGCCCTATCACCAAGCGGTCCTCGGATCACCAAGCGGTCCTCGGACCTGCGTAACATTACACAGACCGGTGAAGCTATCTACTGTAGCGTGTCGCTTCACACTGATCAGGACGGCGGCCGGCGTCCAGCTCTGGCACTGGTCAGGACGTGTCCAGCTCCGGTACCGGTCAGGACGTGTCCAGCTCCGGTACCGGTCAGGACGTGTCCAGCTCCGGTACTGGTCAGGACGTGCCCAGCTCCGGTACTGGTCAGGACGTGCCCAGCTCCGGTACTGGTCAGGACGTGTCCAGCTCCGGTACTGGTCAGGACGTGTCCAGCTCCGGTACTGGTCAGGACGTGTCCAGCTCCGGTACCGGTCAGGACGTGTCCAACTCCGGTACTGGTCAGGACGTGCCCAGCTCCGGTACTGGTCAGGACGTGCCCAGCTCCGGTACCGGTCAGGACGTGTCCAGCTCCGGTACCGGTCAGGACGTGTCCAGCTCCGGTACTGGTCAGGACGTATCCAGCTCCGGTACCGGTCAGGACGTGTCCAGCTCCAGTACCGGTCAGGACGTGTCCAGCTCCGGTACTGGTCAGGACGTGTCCAGCTCCGGTACTGGTCAGGACGTGTCCAGCTCCGGTACTGGTCAGGACGTGTCCAGCTCCAGTACTGGTCAGGACGTGTCCAGCTCCGGTACTGGTCAGGACGTGTCCAGCTCCAGTACCGGTTAGGACGTGTCCAGCTCCGGTACCGGTCAGGACGTGTCCAGCTCCGGTACTGGTCAGGACGTGTCCAGCTCCGGTACTGGTCAGGACGACGGCCGACGTCTAGCTCCTAGACGGCGCGGCGGCCGCACACTTCTAGCAACCAATTTCTCTCACAAACACTCGAGGCGAAGCGGCGGAAAGCACGGACTTGTAAAAATCACAGAGAGGTGGGGCGTCACGTCACGCACGGAGCCAGGCTACGGCACCCTCGTCAGTGTCATCACAGCTCGTCAGTTCAGATATTTGCGGCAGCGACGCGCGCCACACGTGCACGGTATCTTATCCTCCTCGATGGGAAACTTGTAGTCGTAGGTGAGCTCCTCGCCGCGGTAGATCTTACGCAGAGCGAAGATGACGATGTGCTTTTTGCCCAGAATGTCCACCACGCGTGAGTAGCAGTTGGGCTGCCGAGAAGAGACCGGTCAGTGGAGGCTAGGCAGAAGAGGCCGGTCAGTGGAGGCTAGGCAGAAGAGGCCGGTCAGTGGAGGCTAGGCAGAAGAGGCCGGTCAGTGGAGGCTAGGCAGGAGAGGCCGGTCAGTGGAGGATAAGCAGGAGAGGCCGGTCAGTGGAGGCTAGGCAGGAGAGGCCGGTCAGTGGAGGCTAGGCAGGAGAGGCCGGTCAGTGGAGGCTAGGCAGGAGAGGCCGGTCAGTGGAGGCTAGGCAGGAGAGGCCGGTCAGTGGAGGCTAGGCAGAAGAGGCCGGTCAGTGGAGGCTAGGCAGGAGAGGCCGGTCAGTGGAGGCTAGGCAGGAGAGGCCGGTCAGTGGAGGCTAGGCAGGAGAGGCCGGTCAGTGGAGGCTAGGCAGGAGAGGCCGGTCAGTGGAGGCTAGGCAGAAGAGGCCGGTCAGTGGAGGCTAGGCAGAAGAGGTCGGTCAGTGGAGGCTAGGCAGAAGAGGCCGGTCAGTGGAGGCTAGGCAGAAGAGGCCGGTCAGTGGAGGCTAGGCAGGAGAGGCCGGTCGGTGGAGGATAAGCAGGAGAGGCCGGTCAGTGGAGGCTAGGCAGAAGAGGCCGGTCAGTGGAGGCTAGGCAGAAGAGGTCGGTCAGTGGAGGCTAGGCAGAAGAGGCCGGTCAGTGGAGACTAGACAGAAGCCTACGCAATGTTCGGCACCAGGAGAGCGCTCTGATCAACCCGGGTACGCCACTCCCCACCTGGACGATCGCTATGCTTAATGGTCAGCGCTTAACGGCGGCGGAGGGGAGGGTGTGTCGAGGTCCCGACATGACGATGATCTAGCTCACAGACAGTACAAGGACAACTCAGGTCAGTTACAGGGCTGGAGGCTGGGTTCAGGTGGGTGACACTATAGTAGTTGAGGTCAGTAGCATTCATGTGGTCCTGGTCAGCGATGTTGAGGCTGTTCACGTTAGCGCCGCTGTGGACTACTATACCTAGCTTAAGCCCAATAGAGCTTGAGTTAAAAGGCCTTTTGTTTCACATTTGCCTGCAAACCTGGTGTCAATAAAACATAGCCACACATGGCAGCAGCGGATGCCGGACCTCGGCCAGTTTAGAAGCACTATATGGCCCAACTGTCCAGAATTGAAATAGCTCACATTCTTTAGTGCCGTGGCGAGGAACACTTAAAATATTAATTCAGTGCGAATTTCTGCTAGAGTGGCTTTATGGAACAGGGCCCTATGCTAAGCAGAGCTAGTCGCGTGAACCCGCCGAATGAAAAATTCGAACTTGACTCCTCCCAGGAAAATATGCCCCCACATGACAACTCCTGGATCCGACCATGGTCAAGGTCCTCCCTAGTACGATTTCCTGGAGACGCCTCTGATCAAAACTTCTCTGTAAGCATTTATATTATGTAATAATGACAAAATAATAGGTAATTGTGCCACTGGCTGCGGAGAAGTCTAGCAGAACCACAGATGATATCCCCCGGTTTAGCTTCCTGACTGCTCCATCGACCGTTCTATATATGCGTGTATGGGCATCAAATGTTGTTTTGGACTACTAAGAGTAAATTACACCCGACCATGAACAATTTTAGCGATGTAAAACACGAACACAGTCCCAAATGTTTTTGATCATTTTTCTGACATATTTTTACCTCCTGACCTATTGCAAAAATGATATTTTGGCACAATGAAAGTGTAAATTAGACCGGTAGAATTCGTTTGACATTCAGTTATGAAATCGGCCCAAGAGATTACGAAATTTGAGGGGAGAGAGGCGGAATCCCCCCCCCCTACAGATTCAGGTCTACCAGAGCCATACCGTAATAGTGTTAATATATCGAGATATTCGACAGCTGACATGTCATGAACAGTATAGTTTGGAGATATTGATTTATTTGACAATGTTGTGACTTCTGTACCAAGCATTGCAGATGCGGTATCGCACCCCACAATCGAAGCGCAATTTAGTGTAAACTGTAAACCGTAGCCTACATATTCTCCAGACAATCGCTTCTGCATTGGTAATTGTTCTGTGATTGCTATGGGTTCGCTATGTCCTTGATCAACACTTCCAATAAGATGAATACAGCGGTTTTTCGTATGCCTCAGGCACAAGATATCGGACTGGGGCAGAAATCTCATCCAAGATGAAATAACGTTATGCAGAAATGCTATATAGCCCGCGTGGGCTACCCTTTTATAGCCATACTTAAGCACACGGTAATTCAAAATATAAGAGTGTCACAGTGATAAAATATTCGTGAAGTAGGGTGGAATATACCACCAAAGGTGTAACAACATCTTGCTTTTTGGCGCGTGTTTGTGAAGTCTTCGTGCCTCGTTTCTAACAGTATCCCG
The DNA here is from genome assembly GCA_034440615.1 of Ashinkailepas kermadecensis. Classification (NCBI taxonomy): domain Eukaryota; kingdom Metazoa; phylum Arthropoda; class Thecostraca; family Neolepadidae; genus Ashinkailepas; species Ashinkailepas kermadecensis. The sequence goes on along the minus strand of JAOTOM010002877.1, from coordinate 106,320 downwards.
CTTATAAAGATTATACCTATGCTTACCATAACGGATCCGGGATCATAATGCCGAACATCCCGTGGCGCAATTCCAGGTAAGGGGAATATTTATGATGTGCCATGTTATACAATACCGGTTTCTAGCATCCATATTTGCATCGTTATCGTTGATATCGATATATCCAAATTAGGTACCGCTCAAAACACACAAAACGGGTACAGTCAATTGTCTCAAAGCTGGATTTAAAGGACTTAGCAGGTATTTGAACTAACATTTCAATGGCGATTTCGACATCCTGGTGTACTCGTTTCGACATCTCACACCTAACGAGAAACCAGTATTTTAACACTGGAGTGTCAGTAGCGCGATAAATCTCTGTCGGAGATTTATAAATGGCGGTTGTTCGGCAAAGCTGCTAGGAGATGAGTGGGCGTGCGTGCGTGCGTGCGTGCGTGCGTGCGTGCGTGCGTGCGTGCGTGCGTGCGTGCGTGCGTGCGTGCGTGCGCGCGCGCGCGCGCGTCTGTATGTGCCCGTGTTTGTGTTGAGCTCAGGCGCACGCTGTGCCAAAATAGCTCGGCCGATTTCGGCCAAAATTGCACAAGCGATGCACCGTTCGGCGGACGGATGACGATGGGTTTAGGTCAAATAATTTTGGTTTTCTTCGACGTGCATAAACGCTACAAGCAATCATGATGGTCACTGTGTCCATCCTTATCGTTGCCATACAAAGCGAATAACAAAAATGTTGAAGAATCGGCAAGCCTCATTGAAAGCATGAGCAATCCCCGCATTACCAGATGTGTGGTTTTATGCGTGAAATTTCTAATTTGAAAAGTTTCGAACTTTTTTTCATGTCTCCGATAAAAAGAGATAGTTATGTTATCAAAATCAGCGTCATAAATAAAACGGATACACCGAAGGGAAATTTGATGTAAACAAAATTGAAGAACAAAACATGCCAAAATGAACAAATATATAAAGTTCATCTTGCGGAAATGTTTGAACTGAAAATTGACTTTCAATAAAATAAAATATGTTCTGTTCGCTGCTGGCTATCTGTACCTGTTGAGAAGTATATGAAATATGCCATATTCAAAGCCCTACAATGTTCTGAATGCATGTGCAATTTCAAAATTAACTCGTTAAAACATTTACAGACCAAAAAAAATATCCTCGACCAAAGCGATGTGCCAGGACGAATTCTTTTAGATGCCGTCTTAAACTAAGCTGTCAATTTATATTTACTATCTCAAAAAGCAATTTCCTGAAATCCAAGCCGTTTGACCCTCTTTTATTACCAGACTTGATGCCCTACTAGGCGTTGCAGTCACCAGAAATCACAAAAACTGCCTGAAAACATCCTATTTCACCCATCGCACAAACATATAAGTTATAAAGTTTTCTTTTCTTCCCGGAATTTTCGAGAATATTCTGACAATTTATAAGGTACCCACGGTCCGAGATTCCATGTTTACTCCAAAATTTGGTTTCGGCAAACTTCGAAATAGACGCCGTTTGTACCGATTTGGTTATCAAAGCTAAATCGACGCCGTTTGAACTGCATTCGTTTCCCAAACATATGTACTATTGTGCAGTACATTGTCCCATACGCAATGTCTATCTACATTGCGCAGTGTCGTAAGGACAGAATAATGAAGTCACATGAAGGTTGTGAAAATGATGTTTCCAGGTACAGCCTACGTGCACCGTGACAGCAAAGAGTGGCTTGCAAAAGGTGTTCGACTGTACGTCCATGTAAATGATGCTCTGCAGGTGGAAATAAAGCATAATTGTACTTCTTGTGATGTGAGCATGGTCGAATATGGTCAGACTGCATCGTTGGCATGCATTCAGTACATGTTGTAAGCAACCACCAGATGTTCCGAAGTGAAATTACGCCGTTGCACGGAAATAAGCTACAATACTATGGTGATCATGAAATGCTAAACCCTTGTTAGGAAAACTACAAGAGCTGCATTGTAGAGCTACAAATGTGTATGATAATGCTACATCTGGGATGACCTTTTTTGAAATAATCCATGAGCTTTCGGAGCTGCTAGCGGCTCCGTCGTCAGATGGTAGTTGGTTGGTTATTTGAGTTTTAGGGCGCATCGACCAGGTTTGGTCGGTTAGCACCCATGTCGTCAGATGGTATATTATAAGATATAACATCTGACAACGCAACCGCTAGGAGCTCCGAAAGCTCATGAAGTTTTTTTTTTAAACGGGCCATCCCAGATATATCATTCTCATTCCTATAAACCCTTCAATATGTCTCTGAAAGATACTAATGTGTAAGTTGGAAAAACAAGTTATCATCTGACGTATATTTCGTTGTTCTATCCCATCGCTATTCTATTTTGCACTGCATACTTAGTGTAGTGCAGCAATTTGCAATAATGTGCAATATGCAGGGAGTGCCCAAAATGTGAACAATGAAACCACAGGAAGCTTGTAAAGATGTTCATGTTTTCGGGGACACGCTATGTATACCGTGACAAAAACGCGTGTGTTTGCATGACGATAGGGATTCGACTGTACGTCCATGTAGGTGATGCCTACAGGCAGAATGAAGGCATAATTGCACTTCTTGTCGTGAGGCCAGCAAGGTTGAACATGGTCAGATGTTTCGATTACCAGACCACCAGATGTTCCGAAGTAAAATTACGTCGTCACACATAGATAAGCCTATGAATAACCTAGCCCGGTAATGGGTGACCTTGAACTTTGTGAAGTTTATTAAGGCAATCCATAAGACATCCATAAGTTTGAAACATTTTTGTAAAGCAAACATTTTATATCACCCGTTTTTATTTCATTGTTCGAGCCTCCGTAGCTGTCCAATGGGAGAAAGCTTACTCGAAATCAGTCCGTTCCGAAAATCGCAAAATCATAGAAAGCCATGGAGAACGGACACCTATATGGGATGTTGCAAAGCAAAACGCATTTTAATTTTTTACCAGACAGCCAAATTATGCCTGTTCGTATTTCTGCCGTCAAATTTATCAATTTCAACGGGCTAGGGGTCACAGAAGGTCACAATGTGTCAAGAGGTCATGGGGTCACGAGGTCAAACGCGAGAAATGTTAATAATCTTTCACAGGTATGTTTCTTTCATCATTTTCATTCTCAAGGACGCATAATATGTCACACTTCTTCTTCATTATCGATGAGATATGTATCTCTAAAGATATCTATCTCCATTGTTGCATGATCTCAAAATACTGCCGGAAGCCATAACTTCGAAACCGTTAATCGGATGTGGCTTAAACTAGTTCAGGCATGTTCAGAGCATAATACATCCCTGTGCACACATTTTGGTCCAAATACAAATTTAGTGTGAAAATATTTGGTCGATCTGTCGTGGAACGCACCGTTTATTTATTTATCAGCGTATTTCCACGGCAGTATGTTTGGTGAAGCCAGTCGTGCCCATGCCTACATTCCAATCGCTAAACCTATGTCACTGTCCCGGTGACTGATCTGTGCACGCGGCAGCTGTCCAGATCGGGTCACTGGTCACAAACCTATGTCACTGTCCCGGTGACTAATCTATGCACACGGCAGCTGTCCAGATCGGGTCACTGGTCACAAACCTATGTCACTGTCCCGGTGACTGATCTGTGCACGCGGCAGCTGTCCAGATCGGGTCACTGGTCACAAACCTATGTCACTGTCCCGGTGACTAATCTATGCACGCGGCAGCTGTCCAGATCGGGTCACTGGTCACAAACCTATGTCACTGTCCCGGTGACTGATCTGTGCACGCGGCAGCTGTCCAGATCGGGTCACTGGTCACAAACCTATGTCACTGTCCCGGTGACTAATCTATGCACACGGCAGCTGTCCAGATCGGGTCACTGGTCACAAACCTATGTCACTGTCCCGGTGACTGATCTGTGCACGCGGCAGCTGTCCAGATCGGGTCACTGGTCACAAACCTATGTCACTGTCCCGGTGACTAATCTATGCACACGGCAGCTGTCCAGATCGGGTCACTGGTCACAAACCTATGTCACTGTCCCGGTGACTAATCTATGCACACGGCAGCTGTCCAGATCGGGTCACTGGTCACAAACCTATGTCACTGTCCCGGTGACTGATCTGTGCACGCGGCAGCTGTCCAGATCGGGTCACTGGTCACAAACCTATGTCACTGTCCCGGTGACTGATCTGTGCACGCGGCAGCTGTCCAGATCGGGTCACTGGTCACAAACCTATGTCACTGTCCCGGTGACTAATCTATGCACACGGCAGCTGTCCAGATCGGGTCACTGGTCACAAACCTATGTCACTGTCCCGGTGACTGATCTGTGCACGCGGCAGCTGTCCAGATCGGGTCACTGGTCACAAACCTATGTCACTGTCCCGGTGACTGATCTGTGCACGCGGCAGCTGTCCAGATCGGGTCACTGGTCACAAACCTATGTCACTGTCCCGGTGACTGATCTGTGCACGCGGCAGCTGTCCAGATCGGGTCACTGGTCACAAACCTATGTCACTGTCCCGGTGACTGATCTATGCACGCGGCAGCTGTCCAGATCGGGTCACTGGTCACAAACCTATGTCACTGTCCCGGTGACTGATCTATGCACGCGGCAGCTGTCCAGATCGGGTCACTGGTCACAAACCTATGTCACTGTCCCGGTGACTAATCTATGCACACGGCAGCTGTCCAGATCGGGTCACTGGTCACAAACCTATGTCACTGTCCCGGTGACTGATCTGTGCACGCGGCAGCTGTCCAGATCGGGTCACTGGTCACAAACCTATGTCACTGTCCCGGTGACTGATCTGTGCACGCGGCAGCTGTCCAGATCGGGTCACTGGTCACAAACCTATGTCACTGTCCCGGTGACTAATCTATGCACACGGCAGCTGTCCAGATCGGGTCACTGGTCACAAACCTATGTCACTGTCCCGGTGACTGATCTGTGCACGCGGCAGCTGTCCAGATCGGGTCACTGGTCACAAACCTATGTCACTGTCCCGGTGACTGATCTGTGCACGCGGCAGCTGTCCAGATCGGGTCACTGGTCACAAACCTATGTCACTGTCCCGGTGACTGATCTGTGCACGCGGCAGCTGTCCAGATCGGGTCACTGGTCACAAACCTATGTCACTGTCCCGGTGACTAATCTATGCACACGGCAGCTGTCCAGATCGGGTCACTGGTCACAAACCTATGTCACTGTCCCGGTGACTGATCTGTGCACGCGGCAGCTGTCCAGATCGGGTCACTGGTCACAAACCTATGTCACTGTCCCGGTGACTGATCTGTGCACGCGGCAGCTGTCCAGATCGGGTCACTGGTCACAAACCTATGTCACTGTCCCGGTGACTGATCTGTGCACGCGGCAGCTGTCCAGATCGGGTCACTGGTCACAAACCTATGTCACTGTCCCGGTGACTAATCTATGCACACGGCAGCTGTCCAGATCGGGTCACTGGTCACAAACCTATGTCACTGTCCCGGTGACTAATCTATGCACGCGGCAGCTGTCCAGATCGGGTCACTGGTCACAAACCTATGTCACTGTCCCGGTGACTAATCTATGCACACGGCAGCTGTCCAGATCGGGTCACTGGTCACAAACCTATGTCACTGTCCCGGTGACTAATCTATGCACGCGGCAGCTGTCCAGATCGGGTCGAAAAGGTAGCTTAATGGTTGTAGGAAAGCCGGATTGTGCTGAAGCCTATGTGATGGGGAAAATCTGAAGGTATGGGTACGATATTGATCGCCATGAAACGGGCCATCCACATATACCATTTTCATTGCCAGCCTCCCACCAACGTGCTCATCGTCGGTGTTTAATTATTCCAGGTTTTCAAAACGATGGCATTGCCTCGCGACATTTCACCAAAAAAGATCAATAAACGGACTCGTCACATGTTTGAGATAACCGAGTAACCGGCGAATACCAGGGCGGGTATTCACGGCCGGGAACACGGGCCTGGTACTCACGTTGCACGAGTGGTTGATGAACCTGGCTGCGTTGCCCTTCATGGTAGCGTCCACCACGAAGTTATCGTCGATCTTGAACATGTAGCAGCCGATTCCTCGAGACGAGTAGTAGCGTTCTCGGATATCGGTCAGACTGGACCGGATCACCTGGCGGACGCGTGGTTACCCAGGTCATGTTCTGCTCGGGGTCACGGTATCGGCCAGACTGGACCGGATCACCGACGGACGCGTGGTTACCCAGGTCATGTTCTGCTCGGGGTCACGGTATCGGCCAGACTGGACCGGATCACCTGACGGACGTGTGGTTACCCAGGTCATGTTCTGCTCGGGGTCACGGTATCGGCCAGACTGGACCGGATCACCTGACGGACGTGTGGTTACCCAGGTCATGTTCTGCTCGGGGTCACGGTATCGGCCAGACTGGACCGGATGACCTGACGGACGCGTGGTTACCCAGGTCATGTTCTGCTCGGGGTCACGGTATCGGCCAGACTGGACCGGATCACCTGACGGACGTGTGGTTACCCAGGTCATGTTCTGCTCGGGGTCACGGTATCGGTCAGACTGGACCGGATCACCTGACGGACGTGTGGTTACCCAGGTCATGTTCTGCTCGGGGTCACGGTATCGGCCAGACTGGACCGGATCACCGACGGACGCGTGGTTACCCAGGTCATGTTCTGCTCGGGGTCACGGTATCGGTCAGACTGGACCGGATCACCTGACGGACGTGTGGTTACCCAGGTCATGTTCTGCTCGGGGTCACGGTATCGGCCAGACTGGACCGGATCACCGACGGACGCGTGGTTACCCAGGTCATGTTCTGCTCGGGGTCACGGTATCGGCCAGACTGGACCGACACCTACGGACTGTGGTTACCCAGGTCATGTTCTGCTCGGGGTCACGGTATCGGCCAGACTGGACCGGATCGCCTGACGGACGTGTGGTTACCCAGGTCATGTTCTGCTAGGGGTCACATGGGCGAAAATTTTGGGTGCCTTCAAGAAATTTGTCTATCTCAACAATCACAAAACACTCGTATTCACGGATGGGTCAAAACACGAGGTCAATGTAGGCATCGGCATCACTGAACCAAGTCTCAGGCTTTCCGGACGTCTACCGGATAACTTTACCATCTACACCGCTGAAGCACAGACCATTCTGGCCGCTATCTCCATTTTTATGAGGCGCAAAACGAGAAACGTCGGCATTTGTTCAGATTCTAAATCAGTCTTTCAGTCAATTAGCAACACACACGACTGCTCACATCCCGTCATTGATCGAATCCAACAAGCCGTGGCCCGCAACGCAAACAGATTTTCCTTCCTTAGCATTCCGGGCCACGTCAACATTCCAGGAAACGAGGAAGCAGACGGCTGGCAAAGTAAGCCTTAGCAGCAACCACTTTCACAAACATGAAATATTCGGTAGACGATTGCAAAGCATCAATACAACGCTACATAGGACAGCATCAAAATAAACATGGACACAACATAGCTCTACACCTCACCGCTCCAACCGCACCCACATCAAACCAACACCAGGCACATGGAACACATCAGACCAATCACACCACCAAAAGGCCATATTCACTGGACTTTCAATTGGTTGCACAAAACTAGCAGAGCCTGAACTAGAGGACGGCATTATACCAGACCCCATTGCGACACCTGCAACACCACATTCGGATTAGGACACATCATACTAGACTGTAGTAGCTCTGACGCTCAGAGGCAACCAGTGAAGGCCTTCAGCAAGAAGAGGGCATCACCCTCTCGCTTCCATCGCTTCTGGGTGATAAGCACCCATAACTCCTCCAATTACTATTTAGCTATATGTACGCCACGAAACTAGCAGGAGCATTGTAGACATCACACCACCAACACGCACTGCAACGTGCCCTCCAATACGCACTGTATTTCTACCCATACACTCGTAGGAATAACTCGTAGGAATAACGTAAATAGCCATCCACGAATGGCATCGGACGTACATGAGCCGATTCGCTTTCCCATTCGAAATAAATAGCTGCCTAGCGGTGCCGTCGGACATAGATGAGCCGACTTGCCTTAAAAATTAGCCGACTTGCCTTAAAGATGAGCCGACTTGCCTTAAAGATGAGCCGACTTGCCTTACAAATTGGCAGAACGTAAAACGATTACCCAAAGGTGCAATCGGACGTAGATTGCAGAGCCGATTCGCCGAGCAACTCATAACGTATGACGGTCACCCAGAGGTACAGCGGACGTAGATCAGCCGAATTGCAAAACACCGTACTAACCTCACACACGGCTCTGAATGAAGGCACGCTGCCACTAACTACTCCTAACAGTTAACAGGCGACAGTCGGCGGGATAGGCGGGATAGGCAATCACCTCCTTGTCCGCAACGTAAAGATCCATCGGTGTTCTTCGACAAGAGTAGGTTAATGTGGGTACACTAGCAAAACTAACTTTCTCGTCAGCCTTCCCGAACCAAACTACAATTTATCTTGCGGAGGAGTAAAATAAACTGAAACTATAAACATCTCGGAGATGTTTCCCCGTCTTCAGCACCTTAACGTTACATACATTATAACCCAATTGTCTCGTCGCGGAGGGGGTGGGGGTCTTTTTACGTCCCCTAAGGTTTTCCGCAGATGTAATATGTAAAAATCCAATGTAAAAAGATAGCGAAATTTGGCACACCTTTTCCGACATCAATTTCGCATGTGTGAATTTTTTTACGCCAGGCCATCTACCGTCAACGAGTAATTCAAGGTCAAGTGAGGTCACCTCCAAAAAGTTTGACCAGTCGCCACGCTTTAACGAATGGAGATAAGTAAACGCAACTTCCAGCGTTTGCGTATCTTTACGGATGCAACTATACGCACCAGAGGAATTGTGATTTTTTTGCGAACAATGTGGACGTAAATCAATTCAATTAATACGCGTCGCTATCGTATTTAACACGCACTTAAGCATGACTATATTAAGTCATCCGAAAGTGTGGGAGAACTTTGGAAACGCGGCTGCACTGGAGCGGCGCACCCCTACATCCGTGGTCGTCCCGGTGGCTTCCAACTCGCAACGGCACAGCACTTCGGAAATCTAGTAAAATTCCATAGCATATCTACCAAATCCGGGCGACTTGTATGTACTTGAGACTTGTATGGCGCATCGACTTCATTGGTCATGTAGCCCATGGTCATTGTTCATGTAGCGCATTCATTGGTCATTACTATTAGTCATGGTTGTCACCACAACTGAACCATGGATGGCGTCAGATGTGGCCGCTGGACGCGGCTGCAGCAATCGGCTTCAGACTGGCCACTGGTAATGATCCAACATTCCGGCCGGAGATGAGCTGCATTGTGATGTAGCTGCGTATGACAACTGCTGGTTACTGACCACTGGTAATGATCCAACATTCTGGCCGGGGATGAGCTGTATTGTGATGCAGATGCGTATGACGACTGCTGCTGGCAACGGGATTCACCTATCCGGCAAATGTGATGTGGTAATATGGCAGCTCACTTGCCTGTCAGATGCGGCAGCTCATCTGCCAGACAGATGTGGCAGGTCACCTAATCCGATGTGGTAACTCACCTATTCGGCAGAGGTGGCGGCTCACCTAACATATGTTTGTGGCGCATGTGGCATCTCGCCTACCCGGCACGCGTGGCATCTCACCTGCCCGTCAGATGTGGGGATGTGGAAGCTTACCTGCCCGCCAGATGTGGCGGACATAGCAGCTACCTGCCAGGCAGATACGGCGGACATAGCAGCTCACCTGACCAGCGTATTCGATCACCATCTCGCCCGTGTCGACGGTACGCTTGCAGAAGAGACCACGGCCCGAGATAGACGATCGGTACACGCCCACCAGGTCTCGTGTCAACTCGCACAGCTGTCGGTAGCGCATGGCCATGGGCAGCTCCAGACTGCTGCCCCGCCTGCCAGACACGGCCGACAACGGTCAACATGGCGACAGACATGGTCATGGGCAGCTCCAGACTGCTGCCCCGCCTGCCAGACACGGCCGACAACGGTCAACATGGCGACAGACATGGTCATGGGCAGCTCCAGACTGCTGCCCCGCCTGCCCGACACGGCCGTCAACGGTCAACATGGCGACAGACATGGTCATGGGCAGCTCCAGACTGCTGCCCCGCCTGCCCGACACGGCCGTCAACGGTCAACATGGCGACAGACATGGTCATGGGCAGCTCCAGACTGCTGCCCCGCCTGCCAGACACGGCCGTCAACGGTCAACATGGCGACAGACGTGGCGCCAGACGAGGCAGTGGTGACGCCACTGCACCCCGACACGACGGCAACACCACAACATGGCCGCCACAACTTCACAGCTGCAGCCACAGATCACGTGTCGCCTGCAATGGACTGGCTGATGGCTGCGTGGTTAACCTGAACTGGGGACCTTGATGGCTGGGTTGCTGCACTGGTCTGAACAGGTTCACGATTTGGTGGCTGACCTGACAGGAACAGACTGTCGACCTGACCTCGAAAGCTTGGTGGCCGGCGGTGGCTGGCTGGGCGAGCTGGGCTCCGGCAGCTGACGGTGCTTTGAAGCCAGCCACGAGAACATGTCTATCGGCTTGCGGTGTATGAAGCCCTCGGCACGGGCGCAGCCGAACGCGTTCTCGCGCAGCGGACCGAACTCTGGCTTGTGGAACCTGCGGCGGCGGACCAGCACCACGTGTAACGACACACACTGAGACTGGGCACACCATCTGACGGACGGTCACCGCGTGTGACGACACACACTGAGACCGGGCACACCGTCTGACGGACGGTCACCGCGTGTGACGACACACACACTGAGACTGGGCACACCGTCTGACGGACGGTCACCGCGTGTGACGACACACACACTGAGACCGGGCACACCGTCTGACGGACGGTCACCGCGTGACGATGTGACGACACACGAAACACTGAGACCGGGCACACCGTCTGACGGACGGTCACCGCGTGTGACGACACACACTGAGACCGGGCACACCGTCTGACGGACGGTCACCGCGTGTGACGACACACACACTGAGACCGGGCACACCGTCTGACGGACGGTCACCGCGTGTGACGACACACACACTGAGACCGGGCACACCGTCTGACGGACGGTCACCGCGTGTGACGACACACACACTGAGACCGGGCACACCGTCTGACGGACGGTCACCGCGTGTGACGACACACACTGAGACCAGGCACACCGTCTGACGGACGGTCACCGCGTGTGACGACACACACACTGAGACCGGGCACACCGTCTGACGGACGGTCACCGCGTGTGACGACACACACTGGGACTGGGCACACCGTCTGACGGACGGTCACCACGTGTGACGACACACACACACTGAGACCGGGCACACCGTCTGACGGACGGTCACCGCGTGTGACGACACACACACTGAGACTGGGCACACCGTCTGACGGACGGTCACCACGTGTGACGGCACACACTGAGACCGGGCACACCATCTGACGGACGGTCACCGCGTATACGACTCATACTGATACTGGACACACACACACGCACGCACACACACACACCCACGCGCGCGCACGCATAGGTACACACACACACACACATGAAACAGGAAATAGGATGAAACAGTCTTGTCTCGAGCCGACCCTTTCTCAAAGAATAGGCACATAGTTCATGTATCTGAATCAGCGATCAATATCCAGTCAAGCTCTCAGCCCTCTACCATCAAATACTAAGCCATCTCCAGCTATCCTTCATTGCATCTCAGCCACCTACCAAATTCCCAGTTATCATCGTCAGAACTTAACCATCTCCCACCAGACCCTCAGCTATCTCCCGCCGGTTTCTCAGTTATCTTCCGTCAGAACGCAAACCATCTCCCAGAAGACCCCAACTATCTCCAACCGGATTTTCAGTTACCTTCCGTCAGAACTCAACCATCTCCCACCACACCCTCAGCTATGGTTGGAAAATATACTTTTTCTGGATTATTGTGATCCTCTCCGGACAATTATCGCTCATTTTTTAATTTGGAGGTTGAATGGAGCTGTTTATCAATGAGCTGCTCTGTGACAAAGTGCTCAACATTCACTGGAAAGTGCAAACTGAGAGTCTCGTGTCGCAGGTTTGGAAAAGACATCCTCTCAGTATTTGATTGCCCCTAAAAATTTCCTCTCCACATCCAGAATTACAAAGCACAAATCCAACCCTGTCCTCAACTATCTTTCGTCAACTACTTGAGCCATCTCCGACAAGGTCCATCTACAGACGTCCGGCATCTCCTGTCTCTGGTCAGAAGTTCTACAATGTGGACAATAACTGACCGACCGCATAAGTCGTTGCATGTTAATGACTCCAATATTCGAACATTTTGACTTTCTGTAAGAAGGCTGGAATCTCTTCATTGTAATCACCACAGGGTTCTACTGAGGAAGGTACCGAACGTCCATGATGTGGCGACGTACAAATTAAACCAACTATTGAGACGGTGTACGGCCCTGTTCAGTCGGCATTGGCCTAGGTTCACTTAGGGAAAGCACAACGGTGTTTCAGACAGCAGCTTGCTATTCTGAAAACTAAGTCATCTAACTTTTTTTTCATTCCACATCAGTGTGTGTGTGTGTTGGTTGGTTATTGGTTATACGACACGTCGACCGTTGAGTCATGTAGCGTCGCCAATCTCTCACGCCGCGTGCGTGCGTGCGTGCGTGCGTGCGCGCGTGTGTGTGTGTGTGTGTGTGTGTGTGTGTGTGTGTGTGTGTGTGTGTGAGGGGTAGTTGTTTGAGGTAAGAGGTGTTTGAGTACCGGTACCTGAACTCATGCTTTGTGCAGTGCTCAGCGCCCGGCATCTGTTCCAGCAGGAACTGGACGGCGTCGTGCGTCAGACCGAGCATCTGCATTCCCGACACTGAGCGCGGGTTGTACGTGAGCGGCTTCATCTTCATGCCGGTGCGCGCGTCCTGCACCGCCTCGAACACACGCCGCCAAACCTGCCGTCGCACGTCACAGTCAGACAGCTGTCCCGAACACACGCCGCCAAACCTGCCGCCGCACGTCACAGTCAGACAGCTGCCGCCGCACATCACAGTCAGACAGCTGTCCCGAACACACGCCGCCAAACCTGCCGTCGCACGTCACAGTCAGACAGCTGTCCCGAACACACGCCGCCAAAGCTGCCGCCGCACATCACAGTCGGACAGCTGCCGTCGCGCATCACAGACAGATAGCTGTCGCCACACATCACAGGCAGTTGCCGCTGCACGTCACAGGAGGTCGGCTGCCACCACACCACCAAAGCACTAACACGGGATCGATAGGGCAGGCTTTGGGGCGCATTAATTACCATGGCAAGACCGCAAACATGCACATGTTAATTAGGCAGGACAATATGCCACGAACAAATTGGACATTACAACACGAATCCCCGAGTTACGCGGAACCACCATACCAGAATCGATGCCACTTCTTCCGATGGGAGAAAACATGCCCCAGCTTGTCAAATATGATGTGAGAATTTTCGCCGCAGGCGACGCTCACTGACCTCGGCAATATCTGGTGAGCGGAACTTGAAGCCGTCGGCCGACGTGACCTCATAGACGACGGTCGGGTCGCCGATGTCGGCGGTGGGCTCCGGCCGGCGTCGGTTCTCCTTGTCCGACTCGGAGTCTTCCAGGTCACGGTCGCCGCGAACCTCCACCTTGTGGTAAGTTCGCGTCATCCACGGCTTCTTACGAATTCTCATAGAGACCACCATGCAGGGTATCCTTGCACTAGACCCCAGCCCCTCCGCTAGTAATACTGACTGGGAGGGGGGGGAGGGACACGATCAGGGGGTGGGGCCCAGTATCCCAGCTGACATCAGAGGAGGTTCCGCTGTCACCCGGTGAATCCCACCGGTTCCTGCAGCTGAAGCCAGCTGGCTCACCATCACAAGCCGCGTACATCTGTTCATCCACAGCGCTACAGGAAGCACAACGTGTGCATGGGCAGATGAGTCTACCATAATACGCTACCTATATTTTATATCTATAGCGACTATATACCTTCTTTTATCATACATTAGTTGCCTTTATTGAGCATAGTTGCTTTTGTAGTTATTTTTAGTCAGCATTTGACCGATCACAATAAAAGTATCAGAACATTTTGTTCGGGTTTTTGCAAATTGGGACCACGTCCCAGCTTGTGTTGAGACATGGGACAGTACGAGCGTCCCCTCTGAGTATCGCTCCTCCCATCGTCTAGTGTCAGTCAGCGTCCAGTGTCACCTCGCGTGAATGTAACACTCTCCCTGTATTCCACTGGTGACCTCGTCTCCTAGTGCCTGTCGCCCAGTGGTGACCTCGTCCCCTAGTGCCTGTCGCCCAGTGGTGACCTCGTCTCCTAGTGCCTGTCGCCCAGTGGTGACCTCGTCCCCTAGTGCCTGTCGCCCAGTGGTGACCTCGTCCCCTAGTGCCTGTCGCCCAGTGGTGACCTCGTCCCCTAGTGCCTGTCGCCCAGTGGTGACCTCGTCCCCTAGTGCCTGTCGCCCAGTGGTGACCTCGTCTCCTAGTGCCTGTCGCCCAGTGGTGACCTCGTCCCCTAGTGCCTGTCGCCCAGTGATGACCTCGTCTCCTAGTGCCTGTCGCCCAGTGGTGACCTCGTCCCCTAGTGCCTGTCGCCCAGTGGTGACCTCGTCCCCTAGTGCCTGTCGCCCAGTGGTGAGCTGCGTGTTTCTCAGTCTGCCAGTGTCGGTGTCTGGCAGCTGCCCACCTCGCCGTCGGTCCGCTGCTGTCGTGGCACCACCAGCACGTCGCTGCCCAGAGAGCCCACTCGGGCGGTGATCTTGACAGACTTGAGTGTGGCGCCCGGGCCGGCCGACTCTCCGGATGGGTTCCGCACGATCTCGCGCACCTGACGCCCACACGCACGTCACGGGTCACCATGGCACCTCGGCAGTGACAGCGGCCAAGGTTAACAGTTCAAATCCACACCACGCCGACTGATGTTGGCACCACCACAGCATGGCCATTTTCTGTTCACACCACCGACTTTACAACTTAGTCTGACAGGTGCAATGTTTACGACAGGAGGTTGACGATGCCGACACTTGTCTTTTGGACAGACAGATCTCCGCTCAAGCAGTCGTCTACCAATAACCCATTAACATTTTACACAGGGGCACGTCAGCCCTGTCAGGCCCAATGGGTAGGGAGATTCAGGAGCCGAGTACACGCTGCCGGTAAGCGGGACGGGTAGGGAGATTCAGGAGCCGAGTACACGCTACCGGTAAGCGGGACGGGTAGGGAGATTCAGGAGCCGAGTACACGCTGCCGGTAAGCGGGACGGGTAGGGAGATTCAGGAGCCGAGTACACGCTGCCGGTAAGCGGGACGGTGCCGCGGAGCAGAATTCGGTCAGCTGCTGCCACCAGTTGGCCACGAATCACTGTGTGTGGGTCAGCTGCTGCCACCAGTTGGCCACGAATCACTGTGTGTGGGTCAGCTGCTGCCACCAGTTGGCCACGAATCACTGTGTGTGACCGGCGTCCGGCCTGCACAGCGCAACTTCCTCCCGTCGGTGCAGACACATGCATGACACACACACACGCACGCACGCACCCCCCCCCCCACACACACACAGGCGATGATTGGTGACCGAGCGTCCTCCTGTCACCTGGCGGTCACCTCAGGTCATCCCTCACATAGCATCCTGCTCTCTGTGTAGGTATCCTCGCTCACCTGGCACCCCACCCTCAGCGGGGAGACACCGTCTCGCCTGGCAGCCGGCACGGCCGTGATCGGCCTCTCACCTGGCACTCCACCCTCAGCACGGCCTTTCACCTGGCACCCCACCCTCAGCTCACCTGGTACCTCACCCTCAGCGCGGCCCCTCACCTGGTACCCCACCCTCAGCGCGGCCCCTCACCTGACACCCCACCCTCAGCGCGGCCCCTCACCTGGCACCCCACCCTCAGCGCGGCCCCTCACCTGGCACCCCACCCTCAGCGCGGCCCCTCACCTGGCACCCCACCCTCAGCGCGGCCTCTCACCTGGCACCCCACCCTCACCTGGTACCCCACCCTCAGCTCACCTGGTCACCCCCCCACCCTCAGCTCACCTGGCACCCCACCCTCAGCGCGGCCTCTCACCTGGCACCCCACCCTCAGCGCGGCCCCTCACCTGGTACACCACCCTCAGCTCACCTGGCACCCCACCCTCAGCGCGGCCCCTCACCTGATACCCCACCCTCAGCGCGGCCTCTCACCTGGCACCTCACCCTCAGCGCGGCCCCTCACCTGACACCCCACCCTCAGCGCGGCCCCTCACCTGGCACCCCACCCTCAGCGCGGCCCCTCACCTGACACCCCACCCTCAGCGCGGCCCCTCACCTGACACCCCACCCTCAGCGCGGCCTCTCACCTGGCACCCCACCCTCAGCGCGGCCCCTCACCTGGCACCCCACCCTCAGCGCGGCCTCTCACCTGGTACCCCACCCTCAGCGCGGCCTCTCACCTGACACCCCACCCTAAGCGCGGCCTTTCACCTGGCACCCCACCCTCAGCGCGGCCCCTCACCTGGCACCCCACCCTCAGCGCGGCCCCTCACCTGGTACCCCACCCTCAGCGCGGCCTCTCACCTGGCACCCCACCCTCAGCGCGGCCCCTCACCTGGTACCCCACCCTCAGCGCGGCCCCTCACCTGGTACCCCACCCTCAGCGCGGCCCCTCACCTGACACCCCACCCTCAGCGCGGCCTCTCACCTGGCACCCCACCCTCAGCGCGGCCCCTCACCTGACACCCCACCCTCAGCGCGGCCCCTCACCTGGCACCCCACCCTCAGCGCGGCCTCTCACCTGGCACCCCACCCTCAGCGCGGCCCCTCACCTGGTACCCCACCCTCAGCGCGGCCCCTCACCTGGCACCCCACCCTCAGCGCGGCCTCTCACCTTCACACCCCACCCTCACCTGACACCCCACCCTCAGCGCGGCCTCTCACCTGGCACCCCACCCTCAGCGCGGCCCCTCACCTGACACCCCACCCTCAGCGCGGCCTCTCACCTGGCACCCCACCCTCAGCGCGGCCCCTCACCTGGCACCCCACCCTCAGCTCACCTGGTACCCCACCCTCAGCGCGGCCTCTCACCTGGTACCCCACCCTCAGCGCGGCCCCTCACCTGGCACCCCACCCTCAGCGCGGCCCCTCACCTGGTACCTCACCCTCAGCGCGGCCCCTCACCTGACACCCCACCCTCAGCGCGGCCCCTCACCTGGCACCCCACCCTCAGCGCGGCCCCTCACCTGGCACCCCACCCTCAGCACGGCCCCTCACCTGGCACCCCACCCTCACCTGGCACCCCACCCTCAGCGCGGCCCCTCACCTGGCACCCCACCCTCAGCGCGGCCCCTCACCTGGCACCCCACCCTCAGCGCGGCCCCTCACCTGGCACCCCACCCTCAGCGCGGCCCCTCACCTGGCACCCCACCCTCAGCGCGGCCCCTCACCTGGTACCCCACCCTCAGCTCACCTGGCACCCCGCCCTCAGCGCGGCCCCTCACCTGGCACCCCACCCTCAGCGCGGCCCCTCACCTGGTACCCCACCCTCAGCGCGGCCCCTCACCTGGCACCCCACCCTCAGCGCGGCCCCTCACCTGGTACCTCACCCTCAGCGCGGCCTCTCACCTGGCACCCCACCCTCAGCGCGGCCCCTCACCTGGCACCCCACCCTCAGCGCGGCCTCTCACCTGCACCTGGCACCCCACCCTCAGCGCGGCCCCTCACCTGGCACCCCACCCTCAGCGCGGCCCCTCACCTGGCACCCCACCCTCACCTGGCACCCCACCCTCAGCGCGCCCCTCACCTGACACCCCACCCTCAGCGCGGCCCCTCACCTGACACCCCACCCTCAGCTCGGCCCCTCACCTGACACCCCACCCTCAGCTCGGCCCCTCACCTGACACCCCACCCTCAGCGCGGCCCCTCACCTGACACCCCACCCTCAGCTCTGCCCCTCACCTGGCACCCCACCCTCAGCGCGGCCCCTCACCTGGCACCCCACCCTCAGCGCGGCCCCTCACCTGGCACCCCACCCTCAGCGCGGCCCCTCACCTGGCACCCCACCCTCAGCGCGGCCCCTCACCTGACACCCCACCCTCAGCGCGGCCCCTCACCTGACACCCCACCCTCAGCGCGGCCCCTCACCTGGCACCCCACCCTCAGCGCGGCCCCTCACCTGACACCCCACCCTCAGCGCGGCCCCTCACCTGGCACCCCACCCTCAGCGCGGCCCCTCACCTGGCACCCCACCCTCAGCGCGGCCCCTCACCTGACACCCCACCCTCAGCGCGGCCCCTCACCTGGCACCCCACCCTCAGCGCGGCCTCTCACCTGGCACCCCACCCTCAGCGCGGCCCCTCACCTGGTACCCCACCCTCAGCGCGGCCCCTCACCTGGCACCCCACCCTCAGCGCGGCCCCTCACCTGACACCCCACCCTCAGCGCGGCCCCTCACCTGACACCCCACCCTGGCACCCCACCCTCAGCGCGGCCCCTCACCTGACACCCCACCCTCAGCGCGGCCCCTCACCTGACACCCCACCCTCAGCGCGGCCCCTCACCTGACACCCCACCCTCAGCGCGGCCCCTCACCTGGCACCCCACCCTCAGCGCGGCCCCTCACCTGGCACCCCACCCTCAGCTCACCTGGTACCCCACCCTCAGCGCGGCCCCTCACCTGACACCCCACCCTCAGCGCGGCCCCTCACCTGACACCCCACCCTCAGCGCGGCCCCTCACCTGACACCCCACCCTCAGCGCGGCCTCTCACCTGACACCACACCCTCAGCGCGGCCTCTCACCTGGCACCCCACCCTCAGCTCACCTGGTACCCCACCCTCAGCGCGGACCCTCACCTGGTACCCGTCATCAGCCGAGTCGCGGCGCAGCTTGATGCGGTAGCTGAGTTTGAGCGGGTCGGCGGCCACCTCTGCTGCCCGGCCGGCCCCACCGCCGCTCAGGTGCGGCCCCGTCTCGGCGGCTCCTGACTGCAGTAGAGCTTCGACTGCACTGCCTGATGGCTGCTGCCGCTCTGGCTGCGGCTGGTGCTGCGGCTGCGGCTGCGGCTGAGGCTGCGGCTCATCGCTGCCGACCACCGGCCGACTGGAGGTCGAGTCCACCTCAAGCGGCACCAACCGGCGCATCAACTTGCCCTTCTCCTGCTGCAGTATCAGGCTGGTCTTCATGGCGTCCCGGTAGCTGTAGGTGGGTCGAGGCTTCACCTGGTGAAAATGTCAGAGGGTTTCCCTGGTGAAAATGTCAAGAGGGTTTCCCTGGTGAGAATGTCAGAGGGTTTCCCTGGTGAGCAGATAAGAGGGCTTCATCTAGTATGCCAAGCTTTCCAGATGTATGTGAGCCGATACCCAGAAGGGAAAATTTTCCACCCTTTCCTTCTTTTCATTCCAATTTTTGTTCTCCCCACTGGTTTATAACAAGCTTGTGTACGGGGAGGGGCACAAGCTACATATTGCAGATGCAAAATAAAGAATCTTGAAATATTGAGAGAAAAACCTTACGTTTCATACCAATCCTTAACATAAGAATTTGAAATTGTAAGTTGGCATTGTGCCTATTTTATGCACAAATGCAGCAATATCATACGCGCGCCACAACACGATACACGACCGGCATAATTGGAAGCCAGGTGGTACACCAATACGGAACACTACTAGCCTCGCTCAAAGGCTTAATCTACAAATTTAACTTCCGAGAAGTTTATGACCTACGCCATTTCGTCTCATTGGGAGACACGGAATTCCACAACTGAAACAAACGACGGAACTTATTATATAAAACACAGTTTCGATATGACTCCATGACCAAGTGGAGTAAAGCGGACAAATCGTAAGTTCAGACTAGCTATAAAGTGAGGCACATCATCTATTTAGAACATACCGATTCATTCTAACGAGTTATGCTGGGCATACCTACTCCACATGCTGCCACCACAATAAGATTGCTTACACTACCGCAATTACCATACCAGCAAGGGCACACCACATTTCGTACACTGAAAGGCGAAAAAGTGGAAAAGCAGACCTTCCAAGACTGAACTGCTGCAATCCAAGTGGTATGTACCAAGAACTGTTCCAGTAGCAGTCAGTTCGGCGTTCATACCAGCACGCTGATAAAACGGGACCAATCTGTTACGGGGCGCGTCACGCTGGCCAGACCGAGACAGCAGCTCGGCACCTACACCACCAGACGTAATGCAACCGAGCCAGTTCATAGGGGGCGCGTCATGCTCATCCGACCTGACAGGCCGTCATCTCAGCAGGGGGCTAACGCTCCACATGGCCAGCCGTCTCAGCTGCGTACCTTGGCCACCTTACGGTGGTCGGAGGAGCCGGCAGGCGCCACCACCGTGCTGGGCTTGACCACGTGCACCTGCCGGCCGGCGGCCTGCTGCTGACCGGGCGGCATCGCCGGCGGCGGCGGCGTCAGCACGCCCGCACGGTACGGCGCCACCTCGGGCGACGCGGGCGACGCGGGAGGCGGCGGCGAGTCGGCGCTGTGGGGCCGACTGCTGTCCACCTGACACGACTGTACCGGAGAGGTGCGGCCGGCCGCCTCCATCGACTGCCGTCCGCCGGCCGCCCGGCCGCAGCCCATCTGTGGCGGCGGCGGCCATGCCGCTGCCGCTGCTACTGGTGGCGGCGGCGGCGGCGGCGGCGGCTGTAACAGCGGGGATGGCGGCGGTGCTGGTGCCGCTATTGCCGGTGGTGGCGGCGGTGCTAGTGTTGCGGCTGGTGCCACTGGCGGCGGCAATGGTGGCTGTGATGGCGGCGGCGGCGGTGGCGGCGGAGGCGGACGCAGGCCGTACATGGCCAGGCCGGGCGGCTCGCCGGCGGCAGCTGCTCCCGGCGCCACCACCGGGCTGACCAGACCCGCCGTCTGCAGGGCGTTCAGACCGGCCACCGAATACACCACCGGCTGCGCTATCGGCGGCGCGCCCGGCGCCAACTCGAACGAGCCCAGGTGCTGGACGTTGCCGCCGGCGGGCAGCGCCATCTGCGGGTAGTTGAGGATGTAGGGCGCTGGCTGGCCGTATAGTATGGGCTCCTGGGGCGACGGAAGCAGCGTATAGCTGACATTGCCCTGCATTATCACCACGCCCGGCTGCTGCAGCTGCTGCGGCACCAGCTGCAGCTGCCCACCACTCACCAGCTGGTTGCCGATCATCAGCAGCTGCGGCAGGTGCTGCATGTTGACCGAGGCGGCCGATGGCGGCTGCGGCTGTGGCTGCGGCTGATGTGGTTGTGGTAGTGGTAGTGGTAGTGGTGGTGGTGGTGCTGGTGGTGGTGGTGCTGGTGGTGGTGCTGGTGGTCGTGCTGGTGGTGGTGGTGGTGGTGGCGGCGGTGCTGCCATGGTACGGCCGGGGGACACCATCAGTAGTGGCTGTGTAGTGACCGGCTTCTTCTTGGGTGACCGGCGTCGCGGCCGAGCGGGAGAGGCATGTCGTGCTGGCACCATTGGACTGGCCGTCGTCTGGTCGGCTTCCTGCTTCATCTGCAGCATGGGCCGCTCCTGCTCGGGAGTGGTGGTGGACGACACCTCGGCCTCGCCCACGGGCCGCTGTTCCGACGGCGGCTCCGGCATCGACTCTGGCAGAGCCTCGCCCGGCTCCACCATCAGACAGGCTGGCTGGGCGGCACGAGCACCGCTCTCGCCGACCGTGTCCTCCTCGGCCTCGCTGCTGCCCGAACTGTCCACCTCGAAGTCGCACTGGCCCTGGTGTTTGAGCATGCTGTCGCGGGTGCGGTACATGCGCCGGCACTTTGGGCACTTGCTGGGCACTTCGTCCGGCTCGTCGCCAGCGCCGTCCAGCTGCCACAGCTGGCGCGCAGGCGCCGACTCACCGTCGGCGCCGTCCTTGGCGGCCGGCTGGTGCGGCAGCGACAGCTCTGCCTGCCAGCCGTCCGGCTTGTGGCCGAGCCAGGGCGTGTGTTGCCAGGCGGCCGGCGGCGGACACCACGGCTGGTACAGCGGCGGGTACATGATGGCCGCGTCCGTGGCGACGGCGCCGCGCCGCCGACAGTGCACCTGCGCCGAATACGTGCGCAGGTCGGCTGGCCACATGTGCTCGCGAGGCTCCGGCATCACGGTGGCCACCGGCTTGACACTCAGCCGCTCCAGCAGCTCCTCATAGGTAGCCTGCTCGGCGCTGAGGCTGCGCGGACGGCGGCCGGCCGGCCGGAAGGCGGACGGGTGAGGCGCCTCGGCGATGGCGCTGCTGAAGCCGGCGTAGTCGGGCAGCAGCGGGCCGGGGTCGGCCGGGTAGCCAGCCACCGACCGGTGGCGCGCCCTGCCGGCCGCCAGCGCGCCGGTCGGCCAGTTAAGCGGGTAGGCGGCGGCCGGCCGCTGGTCGGACACCTGGCTGCTGCTCACCTCGGCCGAGCCGTGGCTCAGCTGTTGCAGCGACTCGGCTATCTCGGCCACCTTCTGCGACTCGGTGCGCGGATCGTCGCCGTCGGCGGCCAGCGGCGACGAGCCGGAGCCGGCCGACTCGCCGCCGCCGACACGACACGAGTGCGGCGGTTGGTCGGGCGCCGCCAGGCCGGCGTCCGGCATCTGGGCCGGCGCCGGACAGTCGCTGGAAGACGGCTCGCACGCGACGCTGCCCGCCGACGCCGACTCGCCCAGGTAGGTGGTGCCGTCGCCCTCGCACAGCTCGTTCAGCATCAGTGTGAGGAAGTCGTTGTCGACGTTCTCCAGAATGGGTATGAGGCTGGCCTCTGCCAGCAGGGTGTCGTCCTCCTCGACCACCGAGCGGCAGACCGAGCTGAGCAGCGCCTCCAGACAGGCGCGCACCTGCGACACACGCCTCACTAAGCAGTTGAGCTTCACAACACCCAACAAAAGACCACCCTCCTCTTACTGCAACTGATAACACATACTCTCCTCGTCGCAATTGACAAAGCATACTTTCTCACAACACTTGACAACACACCTGACAACATATCCTTCTTCTCACCACACCTGACAAACAGACCCCTCTTCACCACGCCTGCCAACAGCCCCTCTTCACCACACCTGGCAACAGACCCTCTTCACCACACCTGGCAACATACCCCTCTTCACCACGCCTGCCAACAGCCCCTCTTCACCACACCCGGCAACATACCCCCTCTTCACCACACCTGACAACAGACCCCTCTTTACCACACCTGGCAACAGACCCCTCCTCACCACACTTGACAACAGACCCCTCTTCACCACGCCTGCCAACAGACCCTCTTCACCACACCCGGCAACATACCCCCTCTTCACCACACCTGGCAACAGACCCCTCCTCACCACACTTGACAACAGACCCCTCTTCACCACACCTGACAACAGACCCCTCTTTACCACACCTGGCAACAGACCCCTCCTCACCACACTTGACAACAGACCCCTCTTCACCACACCTGACAACAGTCCCCTCTTCACCACACCCGGCAAGAGACCCCCTCTTCACCACACCTGACAACATACCCCTCTTCACCACACCTGACAGCAGACCCCCTCTTCACCACACCTGACAACAGACCCCTCCTCACCACACCTGACAACAGACCCCTCTTCACCACACCTGACAACAGACCCCCTTCACCACACCTGGCAACAGACCCCCTCCTCACCACACTGACAACAGACCCCTCTTCACCACACCTGACAACACCCCTCTTCACCACACCCGCAAAACCCCTCTTCACCACACCTGACAGCAGACCCCCTCTTCACCACACCTGACAGCAGACCCCCTCTTCACCACACCCCCCCTCACCACCCGCACACCCCCCTCTCACCACACCCGCAACAGACCCCTCTTCACCACACCTGACAGCAGACCCCCTCTTCACCACACCTGACAACAGACCCCTCTTCACCACACCTACAACAGACCCCCTCTTCACCACACCTGACAGCAGACCCCTCTTCACCACACCTGACAGCAGACCCCCTCTTCACCACACCTGACAACAGACCCCCTCTTCACCACACCTGACAACAGACCCCCTCTTCACCACACCTGACAGCAGACCCCCTCTTCACCACACCTGACAACAGACCCCCTCTTCACCACACCTGACAACAGACCCCCTCTTCACCACACACAGCACCCCCACCAACCCCAACAGACCCCCCTCACCACACCGGCAACAGACCCCACCAACCACAGACCCTACCACACCACAACAGACCCCCTTCACCACACCTGACAACAGACCCCCTCTTCACCACACCTGACAGCAGACCCCCTCTTCACCACACCTGACAGCAGACCCCCTCTTCACCACACCTGACAACAGACCCCCTCTTCACCACACCGGCAACAGACCCCCTCTTCACCAACCTGACACAGACCCCCTCTTCACCACACCTGACAGCAGACCCCTCTTCACCACACCTGCAACAGACCCCCTCTTCACCACACCGGCAACAGACCCCTTCACCAACCGACAGCAGACCCCCTCTTCACCACACCTGACAACAGACCCCTCTTCACCACACCGACAACAGACCCCCTCTTCACCACACCTGACAGCAGACCCCCTCTTCACCACACCCGGCAACAGACCCCCTCTTCACCACACCCGGCAACAGACCCCTCTTCACCATACCTGACAGCAGACCCCCTCCACCACACGACAACAGACCCCCCCCCAAGACAACAGACCCCCCACCACACCTGACAGCAGACCCCCTTCACCACACCTGACAACAGACCCCCTCTTCACCACACCTGACAACAGACCCCCTCTTCACCACACCTGACAGCAGACCCCCTCTTCACCACACCCGCAACAGACCCCCTCTTCACCACACCCGGCAACAGACCCCACAACAAACCCCCTTCACCACACCTGACAACAGACCCCTCTTCACCACACCTGACAACAGACCCCCTCTTCACCACACCTGACAGCAGACCCCTCTTCACCACACCTGACAGCCCCTCACCACCACACAGACCCTCACCACACCGACAACAGACCCCCTCTTCACCACACCGACAACAGACCCCCTCTTCACCACACCTGACAACAGACCCCCTCTTCACCACACCTGACAGCAGACCCCCTCTTCACCACACCTGACAACAGACCCCCTCTTCACCACACCCGACAACAGACCCCTCTTCACCACACCTGACAGCAGACCCCCTCTTCACCACACCTGACAGCAGACCCCTCTTCACCAACACCCCCTCTCACCACACCTGACAGCAGACCCCTCTTCACCACACCTGACAACAGACCCCTCTTCACCACACCTGACAGCAGACCCCCTCTTCACCACACCTGACAACAGACCCCCTCTTCACCACACCTGACACAGACCCCCTCTTCACCACCACCCACCCACAGACCCCCTTCACCACCCCGGCAACAGACCCCTCTTCACCATACCTGACAACAGACCCCTCCTCACCACACTTGACAAAAGAGCCTTCTCCTAACATGATCACAGGGGTCGGGGCTCTTGAAAGCCCCCCCTCTAACTTCGATCCACGTGCATAGGATGAAATTTAGAGCATCGTTCGAAAGCTCTAGTCATGGAGAGCCTGAAGCGTACCTTATATTTTCATTTTGACTGATAACGAGTTCAACAGAGGTAGTATTAGGTAAACAAAAGGACTATAACTTAAAACCCTGCAAATGATTCAAAGCCTTCGACATTGTTTTTTTTTCTTCTCAAGAATGAATGAGGATGAATGAATGAGAATTAATACATTGATATTGAGCATAGCGAAATGGGTCAAGACAGGATAGGCTACGTCAGGTCAGAATCAGGCTTGAAAACCAACTTCCGAACTATGCATGTTAGAGACACAGGGTAAAATGTCCTTAGCAAGCCAATATACCATAGAGCTCATGTCACATTTTAAATCCCCGTTGTCGGCCATGCCGAGGTCGCTAAAGTTTATAATAGGTGAACCCAGTGACATGACATTTACCTTGGAGAATGACCTAGACATTATATATCTCTGGTTCTTCTAACAGAATCATTGAAGCAAAATATCTGCATCAAATTGACATCCGAAAATTATAAGGTCAGATCAGGTCACGCCATATGGCCAGGTCAAGTAAGTTTAAGCTTGAATAGGTCCGGACATCACTTTGCAAGTATGAAATTGTGTTCCAAGAAGAACAAACATGATACTGAAACATCTTTGCAAACTGTCCAACTTCAGAACACGTGACCTGAATTCAGGTCACGTCGACGAGACAATGCACACATTGATAAACCGATCTCTTAGTCTTCGCCTAAGTGTTTACTGCTTGGGAAGTAATTCGAAAGCAAGGTCAAATCAGGTCAACTTGCACAAGGTCAGCTTATCTTAGGTCATTGGATTGTCCTCCAATGTCCTTTTGCACGACTTAGGCGGCGCTGAAACCAACTTCAGATATAACTTGGCGTGGAACAGCAACATTCTGAATAAGATGGCATTGTGATAACATACATGATGAATGACCGGACCTTATGTCATTGACCTTTGACACATAAATTAACCCAAAATACCTATTGCACCCTCTTTATAATTTTCAGCGTAGCAAATCACGTTCAAATTGAAGTTCCTCACTGAATACGGTGAAAATACGCGGTAATTGACCTGACCTCAGGTCAGTAAACTTACCTTAATTAACATTTACAGATAAGATTTTGTTCACCTTGATGAAAGGACAGCATGCTTTGAATTTGGTGCTAATACGTTGCAACTAGTCTGAATGGCGGTACTTTGAATATTTCTGAACGTCACTCCCTTTAACCCGTTCCTGATCAATCACCTTTGACGAACTGGAACTGAAACTTTTGCAAGGTATGCAAAACAGATGTACAATAAGCTACGGAAAACTTGCTATCTCTGCCTCTGCTCATTCGGCCTTTATTTCGGAAAGATATGAGGGGGCTTTCGAGAGCTCTTGTCGAGTTGCCCCTTGTGGAATGATGGATACAGACAACTCCGAATCTACTTCAGACGGAATAATTTGAGCCAGAGATATGGCGAGTTACACAGACGCGTGCCCGGCCGACGCCCACCTGGTGCTCGTCGTCCTCGTGCCAGGGGGTGGACTCCGGCTGGGAGTCCTGCTCGGCGGCGGTCTCCGGGTGGTAGCGCGCCGCCGGCCGGCACACCAGTGGCGCCGGCCGACCGCGACACGACACGGCACGACGCCACTCCTCCAGCTCCAGCAGAGACTGCTCCACCTGCCGGCCACGTCACCGCCGCTCACACAGACGCCGGTCAGCCACCCACGCAACCAGGGCCAAGTAACATTGTTTGTCAGAGCCTACACTGACCGGACATCGCCAGGCCCTACAATGACCAGGTGATTGCCAAAACCCAATGGCCAGGTGTTGCCAGAGCCTGCACTGATCTGATGGGGTGAGAATGGGATGCAAGGGCGAATACTGACCTTATGCTTGCCAGGGTCTGCAAACCTTTTGTTTATCAGAGCCTACACTGACCTGATGGGGGGGGGGGATGGGAGGGAGTGTAAGGGCGAATGCTGATATGATGTTTGCCAGCGTCTACTAACCTTGTACTTGCCAGAGCCCACACTGACTGTGTGTTGGCCAGAGCCCACACTGACTGTGTGTTGGCCAGAGCCCACGCTGACTGTGTGTTGGCCAGAGCTCACACTGACTGTGTGTTGGCCAGAGCTCACGCTGACTGTGTGTTAGTCAGAGCTCACACTGACTGTGTGTTGGCCAGAGCTCACGCCGACTGTGTGTTGCCCAGAGCTCACACTGTCTGTGTGTTGGCCAGAGCCCACGCTGACTGTGTGTTGGCTCGAGCCTACACTGACCGTGTGTTGGCCAGAGCCCACGCTGACTATGTGTTGGTCAGAGCTCACACTGACTGTGTGTTGGCCAGAGCTCACACTGACTGTGTGTTGGCCAGAGCTCACACTGACTGTGTGTTGGCCAGAGCTCACGCTGACTGTGTGTTAGCCAGAGCTCACACTGTCTGTGTGTTGGCCAGAGCCCACGCTGACTGTGTGTTGGCTCGAGTCTATACTGACTGTGTGTTGGCCAGAGCCTACACTGACCGTGTGTTGGCCAGAGCCCACACTGACCGTGTGTTGGCCAGAGCTCACACTGACTGTGTGTTGGCCAGAGCTCACGCTGACTGTGTGTTGGCCAGAGCTCACGCTGACTGTGTGTTGCCCAGAGCTCACACTGTCTGTGTGTTGGCCAGAGCCCACACTGACTGTGTGTTGGCCAGAGCCTACACTGACCGTGTGTTGGCCAGAGCCCACGCTGACTGTGTGTTGGCCAGAGCCCACACTGACTGTGTGTTGGCCAGAGCTCACACTGACCGTGTGTTGGCCAGAGCCTACACTGACTGTGTGTTGGCCAGAGCCTACACTGACCGCGTGTTGGCCAGAGCCCACGCTGACTGTGTGTTGGCCAGAGCTCACACTGACTGTGTGTTGGCCAGAGCCTACACTGACCGCGTGTTGGCCAGAGCCCACGCTGACTGTGTGTTGGCCAGAGCTCACACTGACTGTGTTGGCCAGAGCTCACGCTGACTGTGTGTTGGCCAGAGCCTACACTGACCGCGTGTTGGCCAGAGCCCACGCTGACTGTGTGTTGGCCAGAGCCCACACTGACTGTGTGTTGGCCAGAGCCTACACTGACCGCGTGTTGGCCAGAGCCCACGCTGACTGTGTGTTGGCCAGAGCTCACACTGACTGTGTTGGCCAGAGCTCACGCTGACTGTGTGTTGGCCAGCGCTCACACTGTCTGTGTGTTGGCCAGAGCTCACGCTGACTGTGTATTGATTGATTGATTATTAGGGTTTTAGGGTACGTCAACCCCAATTGGGTTATTTTGCACCCATTGGCCAGAGCTCACGCTGACTGTGTGTTGCCCAGAGCTCACACTGACTGTGTGTTGGCCAGGGCCCACGCTGACTGTGTGTTGGCCAGAGCTCACACTGACTGTGTGTTGGCCAGAGCTCACACTGACTGTGTGTTGGCCAGAGCTCACACTGACTGTGTATTGGCCAGAGCTCACACTGACTGTGTATTGGCCAGAGCTCACACTGACTGTGTGTTGGCCAGAGCTCACACTGTGTGTTGGACAGAGCTCATGCTGACTGTGTGTTGGCCAGAGCCCACACTGACTGTGTGTTGGCCAGAGCTTAGTCAGTTAGTTATTTGGGCTTTAGGGTGTTGGTCAGAGCCCACACTGACTGTGTGTTGGCTCGAGTCTATACTGACTGTGTGTTGGCTCGAGTCTCTACTGACTGTGTGTTGGCCAGAGCCCACACTGACCGTGTGTTGGCCAGAGCCCACGCTGACTGTGTGTTGGCTAGAGTCTATACTGACCGTGTGTTGGCCAGAGCCCACGCTGATTGTGTGTTGGCCAGAGCCCACGCTGACTGTGTGTTGGCTAGAGTCTATACTGACCGTGTGTTGGCCAGAGCCCACGCTGATTGTGTGTTGGCCAGAGCCCACACTGACTGTGTGTTGGCTAGAGCCTGCACTGACCGTGTGTACACCAGAGCTCACACCACTGACCTTGTATTAGCCAGAGCCCACACCACTGACCTGGTGTTTGTCCAGTGAGTGGTCGACGACGCAGTGCAGGTCGGACGGCGCCGGCGGCCCGCTGCTGACCGTGCGCACCGTGTAGACGGTGCGGCGGCGCGGGTTAATGGTGGACCAGTACACCCGCGAACACATCATCCCCACCGGCAGCAGACAGTCCGAGGACGACGCCACCACCTGGCCAACACACCCACCGTCAGTGGTCACTCCCTGCGGGCGGGGACGATGATAGGCGGAGAGGATTCGTGGACTGCGGGTAGCATCGCTACACCCACAGACCACCGTCAGGCAAGAGGTTCGCCTTCGTAGCATCCCCCAATCCCACCTCACACAGACAATCCAGCGAAAACATCAACCTGAATAGAACGGGTTAAGAGAAGATGTTATGTATTTGTGTTTGATGTTGTATTTGTGTAGTTGAAGTGTATTTATGAAATGTATGTATGCAATACATACCTTTGCTTATGTATGTATGTATGTAATACATACATACATACATACAATGTATGTAATACATGAATGAAGTGTATGTTGTGTGTATGTAGTTGAAGTGTATTCGATGCTAAGGGCGTCGACTACCTGGGTCACTCTGCGCCAATTTTCCTACCCGAGTGCGGAGCGACAAAGCCACTCCTCACCAGCGAGCCGACTGATACTGACCCTGTCGCCGGGCGAGCCGAATGATACTGACCCTGTCGCCGGGCGAGCCGAATGATACTGACCCTGTCGCCGGGCAAGCTGAATGATACTGACCCTGTCGCCGGGCGAGCCGAATGATACTGACCCTGTCGCCGAGCGAGCCGAATGATACTGACCCTGTCGCCGGGCGAGCCGAATGGTACTGACCCTGTCGCCGAGCGAGCCAACTGATACTAACCCTGTCGCCGGGCGAGCCGAATGATACTAACCCTGTTGCCGAGCGAGCCGAATGATACTGACCCTGTCGCCGGGCGAGCCGAATGGTACTGACCCTGTCGCCGGGCGAGCCGAATGGTACTGACCCTGTCGCCGAACGTGTGGACGGTGAGGCTGCCGATGACGGCAGTGACGGCGTGCAGCGGCGCCAGCTGTGGCCGTCGCTGCACCGTCTCCGGCTCCACCAGCACGCGCCGCAGCACGGCGTCTGGCTGGCCGCCGCCGGCCGTGCCGTGCTCCGGACAGGCGGCCAGCGACCCGAACCGCCAGCCGCCCTCGGCGGCGCACGGCAGATGGGCGGCGCGAGCGCAGCCGCGCTGGCCGCACCCCACCGTGGCGCCGCGCTGCAGGCACACCACACAGCGCGTCTGTCGGCCGCGCAGCAGAGCGGCGCGCACCGCTCGCAGCGAGCCGTCCACCTCCTCGAACACCTCGTCCGAGTGCAGCAGACAGCCGGAGTGGAGCCACTGGTCGGCGCCCGCCCACAGCAGACGGCCGACCGGCCGCCACTCGCCGGCGCGGCCGCACAGGCCGCAGAGTCGCCTGTCGGTCAGCCGGCCCGCCTCGCACGCGCGCAGACA
Organism: Ashinkailepas kermadecensis; assembly: GCA_034440615.1. Lineage (NCBI taxonomy): Eukaryota > Metazoa > Arthropoda > Thecostraca > Neolepadidae > Ashinkailepas > Ashinkailepas kermadecensis. The sequence goes on along the minus strand of JAOTOM010002877.1, from coordinate 75,299 downwards.
CTGGTAGTGCCGGTTGCAGAGGTCGATGAGAGGCCGGAACTGCTCGTGGCTGCCGGCGGCAGCGGCCGACAGCCGCTTAAGCGGCGTGCGCGGGTACCGGGTGGGCGAGGCGCGCCGGCGCACCTCCGACGGGCTGGCCAACACGGCGGCCGGCGTCGCGCCGCCGGCCGCCGCGGCGTACGGGTGGTCGGGGTGCGCCACGCCCGCCTTGACCGGCGTCACCACGCGGCCGTCGTAGTGGAACCAGGGGAACGCATCGGCCATGGCGCGCTGGTATTCCTGGCGGCCGCCGGCGGCCGTCTCGGTGTCCAGCTCGGCCAGCACGGCCTGCAGCAGCCGGTGGAAGGCGCGCACGCTCGACACGTCGCCGCGCCGCACCTGGTCGCGCAGCTGGCGCAGTCGCGCCGACGTTGGCTTCTCGTCGTCGGCCAGCGGTGGCTCTGGCACCACCTGGTCAGCGGCGGCAGCGGCGGTGATGTTGCACGTCGCCGCCGGCCGCCGGCCCAGACACGCCCAGACGGCCCGCACCACGGCCGCACAGCCGCTCTCGAACTCGTCGCGCACTGCGCGCCGCCACGATATGTCGAGCAGCAGGGAGCTGCGCTGCTGCTCCGGAGACGTACCCCCGTCTGGTGCGTCTGCCGCCGGCGGCTTGGGCAGACAACGGTCACACAGGTAGGACACCGTCTCCGGCAGGAAGCTCAGAATCTGGTACATCTCCTCAGAGAGGTTTTCGCAGTGCGCGTGCACCCAGGTGTGGCACGACTCGCACTCCATCATCTGCGACATAGAGGGCACACGTCGCAGCCGGTCCCAGAGAAGACGCTGCACTACAACGCGTCGCAAGTGAACAGAGGGGACGGTACATTGTCGCGACAGCAGTGAACAGAGGGGACGGCACATTGTCGCGACAGCACTGAACAGAGGGGACGGTACATTGTCGCGACAGCAGTGAACAGAGGGGACGGTACATTGTCGCGACAGCACTGAACAGAGGGGACGGTACATTGTCGCGACAGCACTGAACAGAGGGGACGGCACATTGTCGCGACAGCACTGAACAGAGGGGACGGTACATTGTCGCGACAGCACTGAACAGAGGGGACGGTACATTGTCGCGACAGCACTGAACAGAAGGGACGGTACATTGTCGCGACAGCAGTGAACAGAGGGGACGGTACATTGTCGCGACAGCACTGAACAGAGGGGACGGTACATTGTCGCGACAGCAGTGAACAGAGGGGACGGCACATTGTCGCGACAGCACTGAACAGAGGGGACGGTACATTGTCGCGACAGCAGTGAACAGAGGGGACGGTACATTGTCGCGACAGCACTGAACAGAGGGGACGGTACATTGTCGCGACAGCACTGAACAGAAGGGACGGTACATTGTCGCGACAGCAGTGAACAGAGGGGACGGTACATTGTCGCGACAGCACTGAACAGAGGGGACGGTACATTGTCGCGACAGCAGTGAACAGAGGGGACGGTACATTGTCGCGACAGCAGTGAACAGAGGGGACGGCACATTGTCGCGACAGCACTGAACAGAGGGGACGGTACATTGTCGCGACAGCAGTGAACAGAGGGGACGGTACATTGTCGCGACAGCACTGAACAGAGGGGACGGTACATTGTCGCGACAGCACTGAACAGAAGGGACGGTACATTGTCGCGACAGCAGTGAACAGAGGGGACGGTACATTGTCGCGACAGCACTGAACAGAGGGACGGTACATTGTCGCGACAGCATGAACAGAGGGGACGGTACATTGTCGCGACAGCTGAACAGAGGGACGGCACATTGTCGCGACAGCACGAACAGAGGGGACGGTACATTGTCGCGACAGCAGTGAACAGAGGGACGGTACATTGTCGCGACAGCACTGAACAGAGGGACGGTACATTGTCGCGACAGCACTGAACAGAGGGGACGGCACATTGTCGCGACAGCAGTGAACAGAGGGGACGGTACATTGTCGCGACAGCACTGAACAGAGGGGACGGTACATTGTCGCGACAGCACTGAACAGAGGGGACGGTACATTGTCGCGACAGCACTGAACAGAGGGGACGGCACATTGTCGCGACAGCAGTGAACAGAGGGGACGGCACATTGTCGCGACAGCACTGAACAGAGGGGACGGTACATTGTCGCGACAGCACTGAACGGAGGAAGATTACACACTTAGAACAATTATTTTCCACTTCAGCGTAGCCTGAATTGGTTGCCTAGTTGGTTATTGGTTGGTTATTGGTTTTACGACACGTCGACCGTTGAGTCATGTAGCGTCGCCAATCTCTCACGCCGATTGGTCGCGGGCGAAGAGTAGCGACAGGTGAGACTCGAACCCACAACCTTACGATTGTGAGACGAGCATCTTACCCCTAGACCACTCGTCCCCGAATTGGTTGCCTACTTGAATGCCTCGTTGTTGGTGTTAAAGACGACAGAGAGCACACTTGTGACGACCATGGCAATCATGGCAACCATGGCAACCATGGCAACCATGGCAACCATGGCAATCATGGCGGCTAGTGTCCCAAAATATACCATCGGCTCGAACGTTACATTGAAACATCAGTCTTGAAAACGTAGCAGAAAAGTTGATAATTGAAGACAAAAAGTAGAATGCAGGAATTTACAACAAATGATGTGTTGGTGGCCAAGACAAAGCACACCTTAAAATAAATGGGATGAACAATACTTTTCGGTATGCCAGTTCCCGGCCACTGATTGAGCTTTCAGTTGTGATTGTTTGTTTGTTTTTTTTTTTTTTTTTTTTTGGGGGGGAAGAGCAAGGTAAGCTGAGAAGCAGAAACTAAAGATCAGATTGCGAGGTAGAAGTGTGAAATAATTACAAGCTTGGCGGTGCCCTTTTCACCTATTTGGAACACTGACGACGGCAATACGATCGTCACTGGTGCCGATAAAAAGCCGAGGTGCAACCAGCTTCCATGCACTGCACACACACGCACTGTCACATTCCCGAGAAGTTGATGGGTACCTTGGTACCTGCACGCCGCGTACTCTCATGCTCGATGGCGGCGTCCATTACAGCTAATGCAGCTACAATATGTCGGCCATCACATATCGTACCACTCTCACGTCACAAATCGTACACAGCGGACACCAAGTGCGTGCGGCAGACGGCAGTGGCGGCACGCCGCGTCAGGACGGCACGGGCCCAGACTACCTTGGTGTCGTAGTCGTCGTCCTCGTAGCAGCCGCCGCACAGCGGGCAGTAGTTGCCGCGCTGGTGCAGCTGGAAACAGTTGCGGCACAGCGGCAGGTTGCCCACGTACTGGTGAATCTCGGCCTTCTGGCAGCTGCGGCAGCGTGTGCAGCGAACACACGTCTGTGGGTGAGGTCACGGCACACCGTCACAACAGGGCGGCACGACACACCATCACAACAGAGCGGCACGGCACACCGTCACAACAGGGCGGCACGGCACACCGTCACAACAGGGCGGCACGACACACCGTCACAACAGAGCGGCACGGCACACCGTCACAACACGGCACACCATCACAACAGCGCGGCACGGCACACCGTCACAACAGGACGGCACGACACACCGTCACAACAGAGCGGCACGACACACCGTCACAACAGGGCGGCACGACACACTGTCACAATAGGGCGGCACGGCACACCATCACAACAGAGCGGCACGACACACCGTCACAACAGGGCGGCACGACACACCGTCACAATAGGGCGGCACGGCACACCGTCACAACAGGGCGGCACGGCACACCGTCACAACAGGGCGGCACGGCACACCGTCACAACAGGGCGGCACGGCACACCGTCACAACAGGGCGGCACGGCACACCGTCACAACAGGGCGGCACGGCACACCATCACAACAGGGCGGCACGGCACACCGTCACAACAGGGCGGCACGGCACACCGTCACAACACAACCACAACAGGGCGGCACGGCACACCGTCACAACAGGGCGGCACGGCACACCATCACAACAGAGGCGGCCCGGCACACCGTCACAACAGGGCGGCACGGCACACCGTCACAACAGGGCGGCACGGCACACCGTCACAACAGGGCGGCACGACACACCGTCACAACAGGGCGGCACGGCACACCGTCACAACAGGGCGGCACGGCACACCGTCACAACAGGGCGGCACGGCACACCGTCACAACAGGGCGGCACGGCACACCGTCACAACAGGGCGGCACGGCACACCGTCACAACAGGGCGGCACGGCACACCGTCACAACAGGGCGGCACGGCACACCGTCACAACAGGGCGGCACGGCACACCGTCACAACAGGGCGGCACGACACACCATCACAACAGGGGGCACGACACCACCGTCACAACAGGGCGGCGCACGGCACACCGTCACAACAGGGCGGCACGGCACACCGTCACAACAGGGCGGCACGGCACACCGTCACAACACGGCACACCGTCACAACAGGGGCACGGCAAAACAAACCTCTCCAAAAAAGGGGGGAGGGCACACCGTCACAACAGGGCGGCACGGCACACCGTCACAACAGGGCGGCACGGCACACCGAAAAAGCACACCGTCACAACAGGGCGGCACGGCACACTGTCACAACACGGCGGCACGGCACACCGTCACAACAGGGCGGCACGGCACACCGTCACAACAGGGCGGCACGGCACACCGTCACAACAGGGCGGCACGGCACACCGTCACAACAGGGCGGCACGGCACACCGTCACAACAGGGCGGCACGGCACACCGTCACAACAGGGCGGCACGGCACACCCACAACAGGGCGGCACGGCACACCGTCACAACAGGGCGGCACGGCAGGCACACCGTCACAACAGGGCGGCACGGCACACCGTCACAACAGGGCGGCACGGCACACCGTCACAACACGGCGGCACGGCACACCATCACAACAGGGCGGCACGACACACCGTCACAACAGGACGGCACGGCACACTGTCACAACACGGCGGCACGGCACACCGTCACAACAGAGCACACCTCACAACAGGGCGGCACGGCACACCATCACAACAGGGCGGCACGACACACCGTCACAACAGGGCGGCACGGCACACCGTCACAACAGGGCGGCACGGCACACCGTCACAACAGGACGGCACGGCACACCATCACAACAGGGCGGCACGGCACACCGTCACAACAGGGCGGCACGGCACACCATCCAACACGGCGGCACGGCACACCATGTCACAACAGGGCGGCACGGCACACCATCACAACAGGGCGGCACGGCACACCATCACAACAGGACGGCACGGCACACCATCACAACAGGGCGGCACGACACACCGTCACAACAGGACGGCACGGCACACTGTCACAACAGGGCGGCACGGCACACTGTCACAACAGGGCGGCACGGCACACCGTCACAACAGGACGGCACGGCACACCATCACAACAGGGCGGCACGGCACACCATCACAACAGGACGGCACGGCACACCATCACAACAGGGCGGCACGACACACCATCACAACAGGACGGCACGGCACACTGTCACAACAGGGCGGCACGGCACACTGTCACAACACGGCGGCACGGCACACCATCACAACACGGCGGCACGACACACTGTCACAACAGGGCGGCACGGCACACCGTCACAACAGGACGGCACGACACACCATCACAACAGGGCGGCACGACACACCGTCACAACAGGGCGGCACGGCACACTGTCACAACAGGACGGCACGGCACACCATCACAACAGGGCGGCACGACACACCGTCACAACAGGGCGGCACGGCACACTGTCACAACAGGACGGCACGGCACACCATCACAACAGGACGGCACGGCACACCATCACAACAGGGCGGCACGACACACCGTCACAACAGGGCGGCACGACACACCGTCACGACACACCGTCACAACAGGGCGGCACGGCACACTGTCACAACAGGACGGCACGGCACACCATCACAACAGGACGGCACGACACACCATCACAACAGGACGGCACGGCACACCATCACAACAGGGCGGCACGACACACCGTCACAACAGGGCGGCACGACACACCGTCACAACAGGGCGGCACAACACACCGTCACAACAGGGTGGCACGACACACCGTCACAACAGGGCGGCACAACACACCGTCACAACAGGGTGGCACGGCACACCGTCACAACAGGGTGGCACGACACACCGTCACAACAGGGCGGCACGGCACACCGTCACAACAGGGCGGCACGGTACACCATTACAACAGGGCGGCACGACACACCGTCACAACAGGACGGCACGGCACACCATCACAACAGGGCGGCACGACACACCGTCACAACAGGACGGCACGGCACACTGTCACAACAGGGCGGCACGGCACACTGTCACAACAGGGCGGCACGGCACACCATCACAACAGGGCGGCACGACACATCGTCACAACAGGGCGGCACGGCACACTGTCACAACAGGGCGGCACGGCACACCATCACAACAGGGCGGCACGACACACCGTCACAACAGGACGGCACGGCACACCGTCACAACACGGCGGAAAGGCACACCGTCACAACAGGGCGGCACGGCACACCGTCACAACAGGGCGGCACGGCACACCGTCACAACAGGGCGACACGGCACACCGTCACAACAGGACGGCACGGCACACCATCACAACACGGCGGCACGACACACTGTCACAACACGGCGGCACGACACACCGTCACAACAGGGCGGCACGGCACACCGTCACAACAGGGCGGCACGGCACACCGTCACAACAGGGCGGCACGACACACCGTCACAACAGGACGGCACGGCACACCGTCACAACACGGCGGCACGGCACACTGTCACAACACGGCACACCATCACAACAGGGCGGCACAACACACCGTCACAACAGGGCGGCACGGCACACCGTCACAACAGGGTGGCACGACACACCGTCACAACAGGGCGGCACGGCACACCGTCACAACAGGGCGGCACGGCACACCGTCACAACAGGGTGGCACGACACACCGTCACAACAGGGCGGCACGGCACACCGTCACAACAGGGCGGCACGGCACACCGTCACAACAGGGTGGCACGACACACCGTCACAACAGGGCGGCACAACACACCGTCACAACAGGGTGGCACGGCACACCGTCACAACAGGGTGGCACGACACACCGTCACAACAGGGCGGCACGGCACACCGCGCACACCGTCACAACAGGGCGGCACGGTACACCATTACAACAGGGCGGCACGGCACACCGTCACAACATGGCGGCACGGCACACCGTCACAACATGGCGGCACGGCACACCGTCACAACAGGGCGGCACGGCACACCGTCACAACAGGGCGGCACGGCACACCGTCACAACAGGACGGCACGGCACATCGTCACAACAGGGCGGCACGGCACACCGTCACAACAGGGCGGCACGGCACACCGTCACAACAGGACGGCACGGCACATCGTCACAACAGGGTGGCACGACACACCGTCACAACAGGACGGCACGGCACACCATCACAACAGGGCGGCACGGCACACCGTCACAACAGGACGGCACGGCACATCGTCACAACAGGGCGGCACGGCACACCGTCACAACAGGGCGGCATGGCACATCATGGCAACAGATAGTGCTACAAAACACCAACACTCACATGGAACAGGCCAACGTACATTCCGGAGGTGTAGACTCCGGGCAAACATGTACCCGATAGGTTGCTTATGTATTAAGAAAAAGATGCGTTCATTCGTTGCGAACTTTCGAGGACAAAGGATGGTTCTCCACGTCTCAGCCACTATATTTAACAAAGGTGAAATATATTCCTGTGCTATACTAGTGCACACTGAACATATCCCACTCAACTTCCGGGGAAAAACATGAGAAAAGGTAGTGGAAAAGCCAACAACGGATGGAGACACTGCGGTAATGCCCTGGTGGAGGCACTTTTTCCAAGAAAAAGATCAGGTCACGAAGTCATGAGCAATGCGTCACGGAGTCATGAGCTATGAGTCATGGATACTTACGAACGACACTACACACTCGAATCCCAACAGCTATGCAATGTGTGGTTCAAAACAACTCAAGTTCGCTCAGGTTGGTGTGCATAACGTTGGCTATTGGTTTCCTTGATCTCCTCGGCGAGACAGAGCCTCTGTCGCCCTGACCACTTGGAACACATCCCCGACTGGGGTGGTAGGCTGGCCACTGACCTGCGGTGTGGCTGGACACGGCGGCAGGCGACACCGTATCGGACACAATCGGCACTCGCCCGGCTGTTCTCCTGACCCACTGCACGGGGGAGGCCAGCGGCGAATCTTTCTCAAAATGGTGGGGGACGGGGTTCAATGCATGGCAACAATGGGAGGATCCGAGGCCCACTCCATAGGGTCCCATGTTAAAATCGAAAATCATCGGGAGGCTCACGCCAGCTTGGGGGGGCTTGAGCCCCCCCTAGAGAACATAAAGTTCCACCCCTGAGTGAGGCCGTAAAAGTTCCAAGTGGGAGCCTAATATGCGTGACCCCAGACATGGAGGCGTTTTAGCTCAAACATATCGGGAATATACCTGTAGATTCCATTAAAAATTGCACCTCTTGGGGTGTTGGTGCTTCCGTATTACCGGGGAAAATAACCCCACCTAATTTGAAGCACATCGTCTCCACAATTAACACAATTACATCACTAATTATATATATATATATATATATATATATATATATATATATATATATATATATATATATATATATATATAATATATATATAACAATAATACTAATAAAAACAAGTGTGGCCTTCTGAAGTGAACATTTGACCTCACGACATCGTTACGTAGGATTGATCTCGCGACCTTTTAAAAAATAGTCCTATTTTTATATTTATATTTTTTGCTGATTGTTGCCCAGTGAATTGTCCATCTAGTGACGCATTGTTTCTTTTTTGTAAAGCCAAATCCGCGATGGGTCACGGAGATTAAATTTCAGGGTCTGACATTAGCTCCAGATAATGGTATTTTACGCGACCAGAAGCATTGCCGATATCGGTTCCATCTGAGAGCTATTTGGCCATATATCACGATGGTGATATTATCAAGTACGGAAAAGGTCAAAAAGGTCACATGAGGTCGATAGCCTGCATTTGTGTGTATTGCAGAAGTGGTCGATATGGGTTTCATTTTCAAGTCCTTTGCTGATAGATCACGATCATATCAGGTTTAATTGCATGAGAGGTCACGGTGATCATATGAGGCAGCGACCTGGCCCGAAGATCAAACTTCAGATGTGCATTATAGTAAATATTCGATATGAGGGCGTTTGGGAGCACTTTGTTCGCAGAAAACAACAAGGCCATACATGTCATGAAAAGTCACATAGGTCACACTCGGGATTGTTTAAACGAATATCACGGTTTACGGTGCCTTGTAGGATTTGGTCACGGTCTGGTCTTCTTGTGTGGCTGGGGCCCGTTGACGCGTGGGACACGAGTTATCGTCCCTCTGTCGGCATCATTTTATGCCGGGTTTTGGAGATGTAAGTGGAAGCCGCCGCGGCCACGCACGACCCTGAGCAGAAATTGAACAGGACAGTGGTTTAATTTCACGAGTCTCCGACATTAGTAGGTTGTGCCCCGGAATGGGGATACAAAACGTTCGAGATGCATAAGGCACGACATGTGTAGTACAAAGCATTTAGCTACTTGAAGCTACTTTTGGCGATCTTTGCAAGTTTTACACTGCTGTGTAAGAAGTAAATGACAGTCTTGCCATCGGGTTTTCAATCTTCAACCATTCAACCAACCTTTCAACCTTGTTTCCGGCCGACGAGCATGTCTCTACACTTAGTGATGCGCATTGAAGCTGGCGCGTCACCACGTTATCGCCCAGGCGTAACCGCATGACTTTAAGCAGCTGCAGCAGCTTATCTCTGACAGTGAGGCAGTCATGGTTGGTGCTTTTTTCTATGTTTTTCATTCGTCATCCAGGATGCGGCTTAACATTTTCATTTGGATCCCAGGGTGCACTCTTCATCCCTTAGCGCTATGCACCAGCGATTTATACAAACGTTTTTGTGTGGTCTAACTCCTCAACACAAAACAGGGCTGCAGTGACAGCGTTCCAGCCTGTGTTGATTCTTTACATACGGCAGATGCATTCAGAGCTGGAGAGTCAACTTCTGCCTCGATGGTTGCGTTGGTAAATATAAAAAGAGCCATAATTTTGTAAATATTTACAGCCACCACAAAGATTGAGGTACCAGCTTTGAGTGGATTTTGTTATGGCAACCGCGCACGGCAAAAATGCATGCGATGGCATTGGTGGGTCGGCTAAGTGTGCGGTATATCGTTTCGGCCTCCAACGACCATTAGACAGGTACATCATAAGCCTTCAGTATTCCTTGAAAACTGTGAGTCAAGCCTCAACACTAAGATTAAGTTTGCATTTGTATCAGCGTCCGAAATGTGTAATGGCCGACAAATCTTCGTGAATAAGCCTTCGGTTACGTGAATCGCTTCTACTGATGAGCATAAAGGAACTTTAACTCGTTGTGCCGTTAGATGGAAATAGGGCATGACCGAAGAAATAATGATATACCTGCCAATGTCGACCAATGTGTACGCCGCGTCCGTAACTGACATGCATGACCCTGCCTCGAATAGTTCTGTGTTGAACTTTGGAGGATCATTCACACGATTGACATATGCACCTACTGTGTTCACATTCACCTTTTGCTAAATGATCTCAAAACTGAAATGTGCTATATGATATCAAGAAATTCCCCACGAAATGGAAGGATTCCACTTGAATAATTTCTTAGAAGGCGAAAGGGTTCTTCATTGGGTACAAATCTTCACTTCAAAGTTAGGTGATCAGCGTGTACACCTATATGACCACCGCGGCCTCACACAGCGGGTTTTTTTTTACAGTATTGTACTCTCTGAATAAACTGTTGTCAATGGCACACATGCCATTGACATGACCTTTTATAATGCATACAACCTTCATTTCGAGGTCAGGTCATTGATCCATGTGTGACCTCTGATACACTTGCATGCGTGACTATCGTGGTCTACGAGAAGAGTGTTTTAGAATGAGACCCACATCGGTCATATTCTGCAATGCACACAAAGCCACTATTTCGAGGTCAGATCACTGACCAAGATGTGATCTCTCCATCATCATCGTATTCTATAAGCGAACAGCTTTGAAACAACATCCATATCGGGTATGTTCATCGTCACGCACAAAAACACCGTCTGCAGGTCATGTTTCACACATTTCAACCTGACATTTCACCTCAGTGATCTATTATGGAGTCAGTATTACAAGAAATATTGACGCGAGCAATTACAAGAATGATTGGGCAATTTTCAGTAAACACAGAAGAAAACTCGAAATAGGGCTGTTCATAAGCCCACGAGGTAAATAAAGTCAAGAGTAAATTTTCCTTAAAATTGACCTCAGCAAATCACAACTATTTTTATTCAATTGCACAATTCTTCCTCTTTTAAATGAGGTACGTTAATTTTTAATATTGAACAGATAAGGACTACTTCCTACATGCACTTTCTCCGTGACATCAAAATTTTGACGACCTGAAACCTATGACCCTTGAGACCTAGAAAACTGAAAATCTCAGAATCGTAATCTGGGCGATCGATAACCCAATTGACCTATCTTAGTGAAAAACTGAGGGGATGTGGTGAACATGCCTTGGCGATTTCTCTTCGAATCGCCCAAATTCCACGTCTCATGATTTTCACTGGGATAGGGGGATGGGGAGGATCAGCAGCCAGCCAAGAACAGTATATTTGCACGGGATTTAGGTCAACCCGAAACCAAACCTCCCCAAATGCACTTTGAGAAACACTGAGGTCTGAGGGGTGGCGCAGTGGCTCGCAGGGGCCAAGGGATCCGTTGATGCCCGAAGTGGATGCGCTTAGCGCACTTGTCCTGGCTCGTACTAAAGTGCCATATTGCATGAGCAGTTGATGTCAGAAGAACCTTGGGTTCTTTTACGACGCATTCATCCGCGAGGTTATATAGCGTCGCCAACCTCTCACGCCGATTGGTCGCGGGTGGACTCGGTAAATGGCGTCGGTTGTGATATTCGAACCCACAATCTTGCGATCAAGAGTCCGACGCTCTACCAACTGAGCTACCGCGGCCCCCACAGTTGATGTCACCTCACGGTCGTGAGATGGCAGCGGGGCAAGCTATGCAGTGCCGATCTCATCTCTGCCCGCTACCCCTGCAGGCAGATGTGACAGTCGGAGCTCGATTTGGCTCCCACCGGTCGGTCCAGGGGGCTGCGGTAGCCGGCTGCACCGCTGGCCATTAGTCAGTTAGTTATGTGGGCTTAAGGGCGCTTCGACCAGTTTTGATCATTCGGCTGGCCGTCCTCGCCCCGGAGTCCGCCCCACAAGACGTCGCGCCCAACAGGGCTTTCGGCGCGATGACCAGCTGACTGTACCAGCCGACTGCTGCCTGCATGCTCGGGTGGCATGGCTGCGCCGAGGTAGGCCGCCCAGCCAGATGGTGCACCGTGGTGGGTCGCACAGCCAGATGGTGCACCGTGGTGGGTCACCCAGCCAGATGGTGCACCGTGGTGGGTCACACAGCCAGATGGTGCACCGTGGTGGGTCACACAGCCAGATGATGCACCGTGGTGGGCCGCCCAGCCAGATGGTGCACCGTGGTAGGTCACACAGCCAGATGGTGCACCGTGGTGGGTCACCCAGCCAGATGGTGCACCGTGGTGGGTCACACAGCCAGATGGTGCACCGTGGTGGGTCACACATTCAGATGATGCACCGTGGTGGGCCGCCCAGCCAGATGGTGCACCGTGGTAGGTCACGCAGCCAGATGGTGCACCGTGGTGGGTCACCCAGCCAGATGGTGCACCGTGGTGGGTCACACAGCCAGATGGTGCACCGTGGTGGGTCACCCAGCCAGATAGTGCACCGTGGTGGGTCACACAGCCAGATGGTGCACCGTGGTGGGTCACACAGCCAGATGGTGCACCGTGGTGGGTCACACAGCCAGATGGTGCACCGTGGTGGGTCACACAGCCAGATGGTGCACCGTGGTGGGTCACCCAGCCAGATGGTGCATTGTGCGGCGCCAGTAGGCAGCAAGAGCCCAGAGAAGCTCACGCCGCTCGAGCCGAGTACATGCCGTTGCTGAGAGCACATCCGATGACGCGCCGTCTAAACAGTGCACCGCTGATATGGGACTCTCCTCCCCTTCCACACACATCTGATGACGAGCCGTCCACACTGTACATCGCTGAGGTAGAACTCCCCTCCCCTTCCACACACACATCCGATGACGCGCTAGTCTACACGGTACATCGCTGAGGTAGGACCTCCCCTCCTCTTCCGCACGCATCCGATGTCGAGCCGTCTACATGGTGCACCGCTGTGGTAGAATACACCTCCACTTCCACACGCATCCGATGACGCGTTCGTCTACACGATGCATCGCTGAGGCAGAACTCCTTTCCCCTTCCACATCCGTTGTCCGAATCGCTTGGGTGGCCTGGACATCGCCGTGGGTGTGACACTGATCGATGATGATGATTATTATTGGGGTTTTAGGGTGCGTCAACCCAAGTGGGTTATATTGCACCCATAACAAGGTTGCCTAAGCACGCGTCAGACTGTCACATACGAATATAATACATCGGTAGCTATTAAGACGCTTGATATAAGATCTAGGGAAGCAAATTATCAGTTAAGCAGGTGCATATATTACGTCAAATCCTATCTCCGCAAGGAAGCACACAACTGCTCTATTGTACATAAATCGGGAATAATTTCCCAATAAGTCCTTTAACTTCAGAGCATTCGCATCACATCCGAAATGGCGCCTACGTTCTTCTGTATATGCTGGGCACGCCACCAGCACATGGTGCAGTCAGCGCGGCATTACATCTCACACATTTCGGCCTTTCTTCCCTGCACAATAAATACGTATGTGTGGCAAGCGTGTGACCAATTCTGATTCGACAGATGGCCACCTCGTCCCTTCTAGTTTGGCTAAAGGACGAGGGCCACAGCGCTAGGTGTGGTTTTATATGCTGTAATTTGTTGAACTGCACTTGGTCCCATCTGCCCTGCCACTGTCTGAGAATAAATGATGAGATAATTGGGTAGTAGTCACTGGCAGGAAGTGGGAGAACGCGGCTCCTTGGCGCTTGTGCTGCACGCCTTGCAACCCGGTCAGCCAGCTCGTTACCATGGATTTCGACAAGTGCTAGAATCCAGCAAAGTGTTACTTGCTTTCCCATGCTATGCAGTGAAGTAAGGTGCGATAAAATGTATCGTACGACATGTTGCTGGTTGAAACTGCGCAACGCCAAAAGACTGCTCAGAGAATCAGTCAAAATAGCATGTAAAATATCGTCGTCAACCTCGATATATGCAAGGGTTTTGCTGATGGCCATCAACTTTGCAGTGAAGACCGTGGCGCGTGGCGGTATGGTGAAAGAGCTTGTGGTGGCTCCTCTAACGAAAACACTACCCACGCCGGTGTCAGTCTTTGAGCCATCTGTGTAAGTGGCGATGTAACCATGGTATGCTGAAGAAACGTGTTAGAATGTACGTGTTAGTAGCTCCCCTTGTCATATCGTTTTCTCTCGGCAGCGAGGACCATGTCGATGAAGGGGGAGGTTAGCTCCAACGGGGGGGGGTAGTTGTGTGCTCATACTGCCTGATTCCTTGTATTCGAATTTTCACTTGTCTAAGGAGAGTTCTCATTCTCACACAGTAAGATGTTCCTCTCTTAACATGATCACGAAGGGCCGCATGCATGTCACGGGAGAACATCGCTGGACATGATGGGTGTGTCGGGAACTGTCGTATTTTGCACGCGTATCGCAGACCGAGCATTTCACGCCTCATGAACAATGGTGATTCGTGAGCGTCCGCTACTACGCTGACCGTTGGGGATGTACGAAATGCTCCGGTAATTATTCTCAACGCAGCGTGGTGTACTGGATCTAGCATTCGCTTCGTGGTAGCACACGCACCGTCGCATATATAAAACACGCATAGTCAAGCTTAGAACGAATGAGATTACGGTATAGCAGATGCAGAGTCCTCCGGCCAGCACCGTATGACATACGAGAAACACACTTCAATATCGCCATGGCCTGTCTCGAATCATTTTCATATACACTGATCGATGACAATTACCGCTCATTGCAGCTCTGCCTAATGCGAGGGACACTTTTACCATGGGGCGCCATTAGCACATAATACCCACTACAGAGGATCTTTGCTGCGCAGAGGGCGCCGTATGGACACTGGCGTCTCTTATTGACCGAGATGTTTTAAACTTAACGAAATAGGCAATGGTTTTTGCGGGCATTTCAGCGACGGGGTGCTTGTGTCTTATCGCAGGGCGCTGTCCAGACAGGACAGTGCTTTCGTTGGTTGGTTGGTTATTTGGGTTTGGGGCGCATCGACTGGGTTAGCCATACAGCGCCCATAACAATGTTAGTGGACAGCTTGAGAGGATTGGTGCCAACAGTAGTTTACGAACCTTTAGAGTATAGCAGATCATTCCGAGCTTCTAGCACTGCACGTCAGTGGCGTGTGCAAATCGCTCTGAAGTTGACATCCGAAAGAAAGCGAAAAAGTTGTTCCAAAGCTACCTCGCGTGAGTGGTCACCCAGGAGATCGCGGAGTGACGGCGACTGCACGACTCCAAAAATGTGTCTTCGATCGTCTACGAGCAGGGGAGATAAAATCAGCACGTGACGCACTGACAGCGGTGCGTGACATCAAAGGCAGTTTGGCCTGTCCTCACCACAGAGCAGATGGTGGTGTGTTGAGTGGGTGTGCCCCAACCGAACGCGGCAGAGTACGACCTCGTCCCGCCTCGTCCTGCGGTAGGACGAGGCTCACTCTCCAAGACATGGTTTGACCGTTCGTAGTTTGCTGTCCAGCAATGTCCTAGCTATACTGCCATTTTCAAAAACAAACGTCGTGATGGAACGGCGATACTCACTGGCGGGGAGCGGTACAGATCGCAGGTATGGAGCTTGGGCTGCTCGTTTCGCAACAGCACCAGCTGCCTCGCTCCTCACGATGCCGACATGGCTCGGAATCCGACAGAGGATAACAGCCTTCCCAGCCTGAACCAGTGATCTGAGACGCCGCAGAACATCCTGTATAATGGGGTCAGGTGGGTTAAACTGCCTTAGCGCACAAAGACTGCTGAGGGCAAAAATGACAAAAATCGGCAAAAATGACGTGCGAGGCATCCCGCCCCACTTCAATAATGCTGAGGGCCTTGATGATCGCAACCAGCTCCTCTGATGTGTGGACCGTTTCATGCTGTAGTACGGATAAAGATCTCGACAGATGCCCGGTAACGAATGCACTGTCCATGCCAGCATCAGTCTTCGATCCGGCTGTGTAAATCGGGACGCATCCCTCAAACGAGGCTTTGTGTTCTTGGGCACGTGACAGACGGTCTTGCGGTGTAGCATGCTCCTTCCTAACCGATGATGATGATGATGTCATGAGTTCTTTTACAACACATTCAACCGCTGGGTCATTTAGCGTCGCCAACCTCTCACGCCGATTGGTCGCGGGTGGACTCGGTAAATGCCGTCGGTTGTTACGCCTGGTCCGTCATTGCGCTGGCTTTTTTTGCGTCGAGATTACGCTAGGTGTGAACAGTCCATTAGGGTAGGGCAGGGTAAAATGGGTCGGCGTTTCGGTATTTAAAATACATGAGGATTCATCGTGCATCAGTGATTCTAAAAGCCGACCACATGCATTAACGTCATCACATCCCCATGCCGTGTGGTGAGAGATGAAATCGTCTAGTATTACAACTGGCAGGGAAGCTCGGACATCAGGTGCCTCAGCTCATTGGAAAGGAACCCAACGCCGGGCGGCAGATTAAACAAGCAGATAGATGTAACACGGTGATTAAAATGTACTCTTGTTGCAAAAGCCTGCACTTTCGCGTGGAGCACTAATCTTCGCGCTGCCACGCTGTGGTGGACAGCCAGCAGCACACCAGCGCACGCAATTGTGCTGGGGGGCGTAGCTTTTCGAACAAAACAGCGTAGCATTTGAAGTTGAACAAGTAGTTTGGAGTCACCTTCGTTTCCTGCAGACAAATGGTCGCCGGACAGTAGCGATTTAAAAGCGACTGGAGCTCTTCGATGCTGGTCTACAACCCCTAGTTCCATCGTAAAATAGACGACGGCTGATCCATTCACAACCAGCTGAAGTAGGTATGTAGATATATCCCAGCTACTATCACACGAGCTGAAGTAGGTATGTAGATATATCCCAGTTACTATCACACGAGCTGAAGTAGGTATGTAGATATATCCCAGCTACTATCACACGAGCTGAAGTAGGTATGTAGATATATCCCAGCTACTATCACACGAGCTGAAGTAGGTATGTAGATATATCCCAGCTACTATCACACGAGCTGAAGTAGGTATGTAGATATATCCCAGTTACTATCACATGAGACACTCGCCACCTCAAGGGTCAATTGTAAAACTAGTGAGTGCATAGGTTGACGAGGTGTAACGCATGTAAAGTATGTTAAGAGTGTTTCATCCTTTCCCTTGCATGAGGGCCGACTAAAGACAGCAGATGCAAATAAAACGTAACACAGACGCACTATGAAGATGAGGCGGATGTCCCCTCCACGGGGAGGGCGGACCGGGCGGGGTGTGGTGGAGGGCCGACCGGGCGGGATGTGGTGGAGGGCCGACCGGGTGGGGTGCGGTGGAGGGCCGACCGGGTGGGGTGCGGTGGAGGGCCGACCGGGCGGGATGTGGTGGAGGGCCGACCGGGTGGGGTGTGCTGGAGGGCCGACCGGGCGGGGTGTGGTGGAGGGCCGACCGGGTGGGGTGCGGTGGAGGGCCGACCGGGCGGGGTGTGGTGGAGGGCCGACCGGGCGGGGTGTGCTGGAGGGCCGACCGGGCGGGGTGCGGTGGAGGGCCGACCGGGCGGGGTGCGGTGGAGGGCCGACCGGGCGGGGTGTGGTGGAGGGCCGACCGGGCGGGGTGTGGTGGAGGGCCGACCGGGCGGGGTGTGGTGGAGGGCCGACCGGGCGGGGTGTGGTGGAGGGCCGACCGGGTGGGGTGCGGTGGAGGGCGGACCGGGCGGGGTGCGGTGGAGGGCCGACCGGGTGGGGTGCGGTGGAGGGCCGACCGGGTGGGGTGCGGTGGAGGGCGGACCGGGCGGGGTGCGGTGGAGGGCCGACCGGGTGGGGTGCGGTGGAGGGCCGACCGGGCGGGGTGCGGTGGAGGGCGGACCGGGTGGGGGTGCGGTGGAGGGCTGATCGAGTGGGGTGTGCTGGAGGGCCGACCGGGCGGGGTGTGGTGGAGGGCCGACCGGGCGGGGTGTGGTGGACGGCGAGGTCGCTCACACAAACTCCCTTCATATACCACATAATACACGTCACAGAGGACGCCCAACGACTCGTCAGAAGTACCTTTTACCGACGGATGAGGGGAAGGGGAGGGGGAGGGGTAGGGGTAGGTCCGTTCGGTGCATGAATGACATAGTGGGCGAGTCACAAAGGTCGGGCCGAGTACATTATCATCATGCCATGCCGATGACCTTAATATTTACAGCTCCATGTATGTGTTTGCGTGGACATGGAATGTTGGGGAGGTATGGGGACACGGGCCCCAGACCCGCCTGTTCTTACACACATCAATGCCTTTGATGCGCCAGCCGGACCCAGCGAGTTCTCTCAACCAATCTCGAAATAGATCGTATACGTCCGCAAGCTAGGCGCCGTTACGTTTGCCACAGTAACGTATGAGGATTCTCCCGAACTGCCATCACATGTCGAGCAGGACCAAAGCACTGATATGAGGCTGCTGTATAAATGTGCTGTTATGCGACCAAGAGTAGCACTGATGGGGTGCGAGATCGTGTGCATGAAAAAGTGCATGGTGAGATAGTGCACGGTCCAGAGCCACATTCTGCGTTATTATTTCTTTGTATCTGAGCACTCTGCATCACTATGCAACCTTGTGAAATGTGTGCGTGCGTGTGTGTGTGTGTGTGTGTGTAAGGGTGTGTATGCCGACTGTGATGGCAATGCAATGAATGGGACGTGGTGTATGGTCCCAGTCACCTGAGCGAGCAGATGCGACGACAGGAAGAGCATTTCCACACCGAGATGGAAATCAGTGAAAAGATCCAGGCTGACGAGGAACATGTATACGACGCACCCACGAAAATGTGCTATTGACCATGCTAGGTGACAATTACCAAGCCGTTATGGTAGGACCGACATCAGATCCGCCCTCAACATTGCGAAGTTCACCGGATTGACTGCTGCAACGTGTGTGCACTTGCTCCTCAAACGCTGCAGCTGCGGCGACCAGGATCGGGGCCGTCAACATGATCAAAACCTCTCCACGGAATGCGCACAATTCGGCAATTCAAGTCTCCGCACGTGAACTGGTCTGCTGCGTCAACACCGAACTGCTTAACGTTCAGCAGCATGTGGAGGACGAGCAGGATATAGAATCGCTTTTACCATGAAAAATGAAAACATACTGAAGTTCATCGAAGACTTACTTCAGACAGGGGTCCCTTGTCAACTCAGTCGAGGCCCGTAAGACTGATAATTGAAGTATCCGCAGTGGTGGTTGTGCCGGAAGATGGACGCGCACGCCCTGAACAAAAACAAATATAGAAGAATGCACCCAATGCCGAGAACGACAGAAGGTAATGGCACATTACATCAGACAAAACTGACTCCTGACGAGTAAATGAAAAAAAATTACAGCAAAGAAAGTCATGGAAGTTTAGAAAAGACGCCCCCAAAAAACACCTTGTCACCGAAACTCCGGTACGGCAAAGTGGATGCGGAGATCTTAGGATTTTAAAGACCATGCATTCCATGAAACAATCATAAACGTTATGCCAGGCTGGGAGCAGAAGCCATTGGAGACGATAAGATAAGAGTAGAACAGCCGTCCAGCGACATCCCCACTTTTACAGCTGTCGTGTACTTATCAATACTTCCCGCCCACGCTCTTATTCTTCCATATTATAAGGAAGCAAAAGCTCCAACAGACGGAGGCAAGAAAGTAGAGAAATATGGAGAGGTAAAGGATGAGACGACTTAGACTAGAAACAGCAGGTCAAACAGAACACATAAATTGATGATGATTTTGGCGGCCGGGGAAATATTTTGGCGTAGGACGGGACAAAGCCTTAGTTTTGCTCATGCCCTGTGGCTGGGTAGGGGGCAAACCAGACGCCCAACAGAGTGGAAGCATCAGCCCAGCATAGTTTTCCAAGAAGATGACAGCGAGTTCCCAAGTGTCCAAGCTGCAAGCGCGGTAACGCAGCCTTCTTCACATGTGCCTTGCTGGGACATGACCGACAAAAATCGAGCTAGTTTATTGACGCGCAGTCAATGACATCCGGCTACTTACGCACACCAGAAAGAAGGCAAACCTTCTCGCAAGATCTCCAAAATAAAATTGACACTAAGAATAGGACAAACTAAGCTGACCTAAAAATATCGGGGCAGACGTGGGTAACAGACACTTTAGGCTTAGCTCGACTGGACGTTCTCATCTCCTCGCCATAGATTAACCACGGTCAACTGCCAAAACTAGACCACTTTCAGGAACTATGAAACAACGTGAACTATGCTCTGCTTTGTAATAAATCAAGCCGTCATGGAGTATGGGTTCCTCACATTAAAAAAACAAAAACAATGCAGCTGTCAGTGTGGTGCTGATGTCTCGCCATGCACAACAGGGCGCCCAAGAGTCGCTGTTGACAGGACTCACCCTGGGAATATTGAAAAGCTTGCCAGCGTTGAATCTTGGATCTTGAAAAGTTGCCAACCGACAAAAACAACACAAAACAAAACAAAACAAAACAAAAGAAAAATCGCACATCGACGGACTAAACCCTGAGCAGACCGGCCCAATATCAGACTGTCCCCAATTCGCTTGAAAAGGGGGAGGGGTGAATTTTGTTCGCCTCTCAGCCCACCGGGAGTGGTAAAACAGCCAGTCGTGGTGCAATGATGGTGAGCGACCTGGCGTGGCGCCGCAGGCGTTACATGTGTCAATGTGTACAAATGAGCCCAGATTGTGTCAGACGGAGTCGCCACGGCACAGCCGACGGCGGTCCCGGCCGGTCGCCGTCATCCTCGGCCGGGGAAGGATCTGGGCGAGGTGAGGTAGTGATCCGGGGAGGCTGATCGGTCCTGACTACACCACACACATTCATCCACTTTATTGGCTACGCGCCAAAACCGGCGCGGCACCGTGGGCGAGCGAACACACTGAGAATGACGCGGCGAGCTGAACTGTCATGATGTCGGTGATTATGAGAGCGCGTCCGGCTGGAGCCGCCACTACGCCGCCGCACACGCTGACTAGCACGGTGCACCTGACTCACGCCGCTCAGCTGCCCGTACTGCCGCGGCGGCGCGACGCGCCCGTGCTGTACGTCTTGGCGTACGGGTCAGCATCCACAGAGCGGCCGTGGGTCGGCCCGCCGCCCGGGGGCGTGTCCGGCAACAGCTTCACATCGACCAGAGCGTCCAGCAGCGCGTCGTCGTCGCCCTCAGAGTGGCGCGCGTCGCCGTTCTGGGAGCCGTCGGGCGGCGGGTCGTCCGACACGTCGGACACGGCGCCTATCAGGTCGGCGCACCACGACGGCGGCGAGCCCGACTCAGAGGCCCGCTCCGCCGCCGGCCCGCCGCTGAGATCCAGTCGTCGGCGCGGCCCCACCGCCGCCGGCGGAAAGCCGTCCTGCCAGCCGGCGTCCGTCGACAGCGACTCGCGCTTCACCTGCCACTCGGCCAGACACACGGGGTCACTGACCGCCTCCATCGCCTCGAGCAGGTCCAGCTCGTCGTCGAGCGGGTCCGTGTCGGCCGGACGGCCACGCGCCGCCTCCAGTTCAGCCGGTGACGGGCGGCACGAGGCGTCGTCGGTCACACCGTCGTCATACGTCACGTACCGACCGTGGCACTGCTGCGGCGACCCGCGCTCACCGCCGGCCGTCGGCTGTCCGTCCATATCGCTGCCGTCCGGCTCTGACTGGCCGTCAGAGCTGCTGTCCAGCTCGCTATCCACCTCGTCGTCGGCCCCACCGTCGGCCGCCGCCGCCCGGCTCGCCGACGGGCTGCGGCACGCCCCGGGCCTCGCTCTCGGGGTGCCAGTGTCAAACACGGACGGACGGTGGAACGCTTCAGAAGAAATGTTCAGCGGTAGGTCCACTTTACCCTGTGGGAGACAACCAGATGGATGAGCTATTTGTCGTTTGCGAATGTCATTGATGTTCTTTTAGAACACTCTTACTAATATACGTCTGAATATCATACTTCAAGCAGAACAAATTAACTACCAGTTGACATACGTCATAAAAAGCACAATCAGGAGGCACAACTGTGTCCTAAACAAACTAAAATGGTGCAGTGCGTCCAATGATAACTACCAGGCGGCGAAGTTCAGTCAAGGGACTTCAGCGAACAACGCAGTTCCGCCGACGATACAATGCGATCCAAGCACCGTCTTCAAAAGCTCAACCACCACAGCATGAATATCGCAAGAGCAAAAGTATTCCGCTCACGGCCATTTCAATACACACCCGAACAGCGGTCACGTGGTATTTACGTCATACGTCACGTGGGATCAACATCAGCCGGGCGTCCAGGCTGCTCACCTGCTTGAGCTGATGAATCAGCTGCAGGTCGTCTTGGCGCGGGTACTTGCGCGGCCGGCCCTTGCGCGTGGGCAGCCGGCGCCGCCACCACTCCCACTCGGCCTCGGTCATGCCGTCGGGCAGGCGGCGCTGCTGCGCCGCCGTGTATGGCGTGCGGCGCGTCGCGTGACGCTCAGAGCCGGCATCGGCGCAGCGCAGTGGCCGCCGCTCGCCGCCCAGCACGAACGGCCGCGTCGGCGGCGGGTAGCCGAGCGCCTCCAGCTCGGCGTCCACAACCTCGCGCAGGAAGTCGAGCACCGTCAGCGGCGGCAGGTGGTCGGCGTCCGTGTCGGTGTCTGTGTCGGAGCAGTCGTCGTCCAGGTCGCCCTGCTCGCGGTACTGCGCCAGCGGGCCGTACTGCAGCCCGATCCGCTCCAGCTGCTCGCCGCTCATGCACGGCGTGTTCATGCCGTCGTACAGCATCTGCAGCGCCTCGGCCTGGTCGACGATCCGGTACTGCAGCGGCAGCGAGTACAACGTCGGCTCCGGCTCCTGCTCAGACACTGGCTCAGGCTCTGGCTCCGGCTTCGACTTTGACTTTGACTTGGTGGAGCGAAATGCGTTGGCTGGGGCGCCGGCCGCCAAAGCGGCACGTGCCGCCTTGGCCGCCTCGGAGCGCGATCCTGGACCGACCAGACGCCACTTACGCTTCCGATGCGCTCGATTCCAGCCCATCGACTTCCGTCTCCGCTTTTTGTGCTTGCGGTGCGGCGGCGGCGTCTTCTGGGCGACGTCGGCCTCGTCCACGATGGCGATCATGTCGTCTGGGCACGGTGCGGCGCCGGCCACTTCGTGTGACGCGAAGCCAGCGAACGTCTCGTCGTCCGACTGGGCGGCGTCGCTGGCGGCGGGCGACTGGACGGCGTCGGCCGCCACGGCTGCGGGGCAGGTGCGCGGCAGCAGCTCGTCCCAGTGCAGCCGCAGCGGCGCACTGTCGGGCGGCTGCCACGGCACGGCCGGCCGCAGCCCCTGCGCCGGGTCCTCCACCTTGGGCAGGTCGGTGCACCAAGTGCAGCCGAGCGGCGCCAGCTGGCGCTGCGCGGGCGCCAGCGGCTCGGCCGGCACAGGCGTGGCGTGCGGCCCGGCCGGCGCGTACGGCCAGCCGGCCATCTGGCGGAGCGGAGCAGGGCGGCCGTCAGCCGAGCAGCGCCGCGTCAGTGCCGCAGCCGCAGTCGCCGCCCCACACCGGCCAGCTGTCCATTGTGTGTGTGGATCAGCACCGCCCGACGCAACAGCTCGGCGGCACGTCACGGACCGATCAACCAGATCATCTAGAGGGCGGGACGGACACGGAGGCGGTACTGACCCAAGGATGCAGGAGCCAACCAAGGACGCAGGACCCACCCACATAATTCAGCATGCTAATTTAAATAATGTTACCAGCGCAAAGTTAATTCGTCGCCAGAAGCCCGTGTGGGGTGAGTCGACCTGTGGCTATGGCAGACACACATTGGACAGTTAGCCGCCGGGGCGCCACTGCGGCAGCCGCACCACCACACACGCCGTTCACACGCACGCATACAAACACAAGCATCAGACTTTCCAGCCACGCGCGCCACCAACTCGGCCGCCCCGCACCAACACCTTATTCCCTGTGTGACTCGGGATAGGTGTAGTTGTATATTCTGTTGCTGACCAGCTCATCCACGGTAAATATTGCCCGATAATCAAGAACTTGGCGTATGGCACCACGAGCGTACCGCTGTGGTGGTGGATTTGTGCTTTAGGGCACGAGCATACTGCTGTACTTGTTGAGCAGCGTGGCCGCTTATCCCGCGTCCGCAGCGATGACGGTGACCTGTGACGGTGACCTGTGACGGTGGCCTGTGACGGTGGCCTGTGACGGTGGCCTGCAACGATGGCCTGTGTCGGTGATCTGTAACGTTGGCCTGTGACGGTGATCTGTAATGGTGGCCTGTGACCTGTGACGGTGACCTGTAGCGTTGGCCTGTGACAGTGGCCTGTGACGGTGATCTGTAATGGTGGCCTGTGACGGCGGCCTGTGACCTGTGATGGTGGCCTGTAACGTTGTCCTGTGACGGTGACTTGTGACGGTGACCTGTGACGGCGGCCT
The DNA here is from genome assembly GCA_034440615.1 of Ashinkailepas kermadecensis. Classification (NCBI taxonomy): domain Eukaryota; kingdom Metazoa; phylum Arthropoda; class Thecostraca; family Neolepadidae; genus Ashinkailepas; species Ashinkailepas kermadecensis. Next base: position 50,482 of record JAOTOM010002877.1, on the reverse strand, counting down.
GTGACGGTGATCTGTAATGGTGGCCTGCGACCTGTGATGGTGACCTGTAACGTTGTCCTGTGACGGTGACTTGTGACGGTGACCTGTGACGGTGACCTGTGACGGCGGCCTGTGACGGTGATCTGTAATGGTGGCCTGTGACGGCGGCCTGCGACCTGTGATGGTGACCTGTAACGGCGGCCTGTGACCTGTGACCTGTGACGGTGGCCGGGCACCGTGTGGCCCGCGTGTGGCAGTACTCACCCACGGCTGGGCGAAGCGGGCGGGCGGCGCGCAGGCGTGCGGCCCCAGACAGCTCAGGTGGTAGGTCTCGTTGCACTGGTGGCAGCGGTGGAGCGGTCGGTCCGGCGGCGAGGCGCCGCACACACAGCACACCTGGCAGCGTCGGCACAGCCAGTTCTCCTGGTGGGCGGCCGAGCGCGGCACGTCGCCCTCCTCCAGGCAGAACGGGTGGTACGGCTCGCAGCACGCGTTGCAGTACAGCATCTGGCCGGGAGGTGGGCGAGGTCACATCACCAGGCACAGTCACTCCTGATGCACACAAATTCACCCTTCACAGCTCACCACAAATCCAAGGCAATGGCAGGTCACCTAAGTTAAATTTAATTTCCAATTTCGATTTTCTACCGCGTAATAATCACTTAGAATGAAACCCGTTCGTGCACAATTCCTATGTTCCAACTAGAAAAGGTGTCTAATGAACAGACACCGTGGTACTTTAAAGCAATAATTTCCAGCGACGAATTATGCTGATGTGGAAAACGCACTCCTTATGTCAAGCTATCATTATACAATATGTGTTACCTGAAGTGTTTTTCGAAACATAATGGAGTAAGGTCAGTAGCCGTTGGGGGAGAACATAACATTATCAGATGCCTAAAAACTTCTTTTTTCAGATATGAACAGTAGCATTCATAGTAGCATTCATCGGGTCTCCTTAAAGACAATATTGATCCAATAAAATGTTTGTAAATTTGAAGAAAATGTTACTTTAGTGCAAAATTGCGGCCACTATCGGCCCTTTATCGAGGTGGGGGCATGGTCCCCGTGCCCCCTTCCCCTACCTCCCTTAATCCGACATTGGACGGGGTTTTCTTTGAAGTGTTCGACCAGAGGTTCCTAGCCGGCGGGCGGTGAAGGGCGAACACAAATCCCAGGGAAGGCGCGAGGACCCGGACAGACATTAAAGAATGTCAGAATGATGAACGCGGGTTTCTACTCGAGGATTGTTTTGCGGTTAACACGCACGCAGTCTGTAACATACTGAATCTACAGTCTGTATCTATTGAAATATATCGAAACTACTGAAGCTAAGTGAAGATAAGTTTGCTTAAAACAACGTTTCTAGGTACACTCTACCGGTTAGAAAGGCAAATTCAAAAATACAATTCAAAATTTTGAGAATAAACAAAAAAATCAGTGGAAAAGCATTTTGGGATCATACTCGATTTCGCCTTCCTTTTTTGATTCCAAGTAAGATTTGTTTTTAAAATCATCCCAAAAATGAACTAATCAAAGCCAAAAACATGACCTCAGTCGTGACATCATACCTCAAACGTCAGTCGTGACCTCATATAGTGACATCACCTCTTGGAGAGATAACATTTTGAGGACGGTTTCGGGACCTACTCGTCGACGCCTAGTTTGGGAATTAGAGGAGGCATATAACAACCCCCCAAACTGAGGATCTGATCGGAAAGAAAGGGTTAATATTAATGAGGAAGCTGGAATGCTATTGTACACCAATAATCGTGGAAACTATTTCTACCCTTCTGATTTCCAGATTGCATATTTTGATAGTGGGTATCTGCGATTCTATTTCAGTACAGTTGAGAAGAAAATATCCATATGCAGCGCACCGACGTGCTGTCTGCGTTCAGGTGGGATGACGCTCCGCACCACAAGATGGCACACCGCCATAGCGGCTGTGTGACGATATTCAGGTGGGATGACGCTCCGCACCACAGGATGGCACACCGCCATAGCGGCTGTGTGACGATATCCAGGTGGGATGACGCTCCGCACCACAGGATGGCACACCGCCATAGCGGCTGTGTGACGATATTCAGGTGGGATGACGCTTCGCACCACAGGATGGCACACCGCCATAGCGGCTGTGTGACGATATCCAGGTGGGATGACGCTCCGCACCACAGGATGGCACACCGCCATAGCGGCTGTGTGACGATATTCAGGTGGGATGACGCTTCGCACCACAGGATGGCACACCGCCATAGCGGCTGTGTGACGATATTCAGGTGGGATGACGCTTCGCACCACAGGATGGCACACCGCCATAGCGGCTGTGTGACGATATCCAGGTGGGATTACGCTCCGCACCACAGGATGGCACACCGCCATAGCGGCTGTGTGACGATATCCAGGTGGGATGACGCTCCGCACCACAGGATGGCACACCGCCATAGCGGCTGTGTGACGATATCCAGGTGGGATGACGCTCCGCACCACAGGATGGCACACCGCCATAGCGGCTGTGTGACGATATCCAGGTGGGATGACGCTCCGCACCACAGGATGGCACACCGCCATAGCGGCTGTGTGACGATGTTCAGATGGGATGACGCTCCGCACCACGGGATGGCACACCGCCATACCGGCTGTGTGACGATATCCAGGTGGGATGACGCTCCGCACCACAGGATGGCACACCGCCATAGCGGCTGTGTGACGATATCCAGGTGGGATGACGCTCCGCACCACAGGATGGCACACCGCCATAGCGGCTGTGTGACGATGTTCAGGTGGGATGACGCTCCACACCACAGGATGGCACACCGCCATAGCGGCTGTGTGACGATGTTCAGGTGGGATGACGCTCCACACCACAGGATGGCACACCGCCATAGCGGCTGTGTGACGATGTTTAGATGGGATGACGCTCCGCACCACAAGATGGCACACCGCCATAGCGGCTGTGTGACGATATCCAGGTGGGATTACGCTCCGCACCACAGGATGGCACACCGCCATAGCGGCTGTGTGACGATGTTCAGGTGGGATGACGCTCCACACCACAGGATGGCACACCGCCATAGCGGCTGTGTACGATGTTCAGGTGGGATGACGCTCCACACCACAGGATGGCACACCGCCATAGCGGCTGTGTGACGATATCCAGGTGGGATGACGCTCCGCACCACAGGATGGCACACCGCCATAGCGGCTGTGTGACGATATCCAGGTGGGATGACGCTCCGCACCACAGGATGGCACACCGCCATAGCGGCTGTGTGACGATGTTCAGGTGGGATGACGCTCCACACCACAGGATGGCACACCGCCATAGCGGCTGTGTGACGATGTTCAGGTGGGATGACGCTCCACACCACAGGATGGCACACCGCCATAGCGGCTGTGTGACGATGTTCAGGTGGGATGACGCTCCACACCACAGGATGGCACACCGCCATAGCGGCTGTGTGACGATGTTTAGATGGGATGACGCTCCGCACCACAAGATGGCACACCGCCATAGCGGCTGTGTGACGATATCCAGGTGGGATGACGCGCCGCACCACAGGATGGCACACCGCCAGAGGATGTGTGAAGACTTTCCGTGACGTCACGCACTATCCCCGGTGCCGAAAAAGCAATGCAGCGACACCGTGACGGCTTGATGCACTTACTCCCCAGTAACTGCTCCCGCTATGCCCGTGCGCCTTTCGGGAATGTCACAATGGTGGCGAGAGATATTTGCATCGAATTTTCACCTATCATTGAAAATAATGGACCAACTGCATCATCCATCCGAATGGAGGCGACAGGAAGAACCAGCTGAAAGTTGATACCCGAGTGTATGAAAGCTAAAACGTTATTTCCCCAATCCACGAATAACTCTACCGATTAAAAAAAAAAACTTGTTGACTTTCATGATCTCGTGTGTAGTTGGATTTTTTTGCGAGTCAGGTGCTTCGGCTATATTGCGCCCAGACTCGATGATCCCGATAAATCCATTTTTCCAGTTAGATATGCTAACACAAAAGCGTTCCTTTCTTTTAAGCATACCCACCGCCTCTGGCCACATCAATGCCAGACGGCAACTCAATTTCCACAACACTAAAGACTACTGGTATACAGCTTAAGTCTCGGAGGATAATTAACCCCTGCAGTTGCTAAGTGCAAGGTGCCCTGGCCAAGCTGATACGAATTGCACGTGTGGACGACAAAAAATCGCCATCGAGATATGTTTTCTCGCAATGAAGCCAGACACGCCTGTGGACAATTGCTGAACATCGCCATAAGAAAAGGCATACATATACACTTACACACATGGTGTATCAAGCATACGGGTGAAATTGTAATACATCACAACTGCAATAATGGGTGTATCAGTTTTGGTGCATAATATGCGTGCATGGCAACGAGACTAATCAAAAATGAAATAACTAAAGTTGTCAACCGGAACTTATGTGGTCAAAAATATAACAAGCGGATACATTTTTCAGACTGGTAACGAAACCTACGAATTTGTATTTCGGTGATGCATATTCCGCTGTGCACTTTATATGCAGAGAAATGAAAATGGGAAGTAGTAGTCGTAGTTTTGTCAATCTATTTGCGCATACCTCCTTCACGTGATAGTGCTGCGCTGAGTGCCAATCCAACTAGCATAATCACTTCGCCATCTTCTTTTCCTGGGCCCGCCAACATCCGTCAGTACAAGCATTTTGATCAGGAAGATGTAGATTTTGGTTGCTTTCAAGATGGGAAATGCTAACTGTTAGTGTGGGGGGGGGGGGGATGACGAGGTCTAAGGAAAGTCTAAAAACGTGTCTTTGCGGTGAAAAAAAAACTGAAAAATACCCTAAATGTTACCTTTGGGCCTCGCTATCTTATACGCAACTTTCGATAGATACCCGACTGGAATTTGGATGCATAGCAAATGTAACGGAAGAAGAACCTCGAGTTATTTTACGACATATTCAACTGCTAGGTCAAAGGGCACCGCCAACCGCCCACGCCGATTGGTCGCAGGTGGACTAAGCAATCCTGCTGGTTGTGTGAATCGAATCTACGAACCTAAGCTGAACAGTCGAACGTCATAACTATTAGGTTGAGAGGAGCCTTGGGTTTTAGAACGCATCCAACTGATGGATAATATAGCGTCGCAAACCTCCCACACGATTGGTCGCGGGTAGACCCGATAATCACGCTGGTTGTGGGATCGAACCCATGATCTCACGATCAAGTCTCCAAGGCAAAACTCCCTGCCAACTGAGCTACCGCGGCCCCTACTGCGACCACAGAGTAACGATCGGAATCAGAGGGGAACAGGTGTCCTAGGATACGTCCACGGAGAGAGGCCACCACCTGTTAGCTATTTGAGTTTAAGGACGCTTCGACCAAAGCGTGATCATTTAGCGCCCAGGGCCACCACCTGGGTCGAACACTTGCTTTCTCGATGCAAAATTACATGCATTTACGACATAAATTTTACCATTAACAATTATCGAGGAACTCTGGCATGTCAAACTAGTGGGCACACGACCACATAATAGTAGACTATTCTTCTTTGCTTCCTGGAATACAGCGCAACTAGGTATGCGCATGATACAATGGAGCCTGCAGACAAATTTGCACTTTTCTTCTCCACAATATTTAGCTGAATTCTGACTGACAGACCTTCAAACCACAAAACGTTTGCGTGATGGTCAGCTAACAGTGAGCTAATTGTCACGTGAGCTCATGGGTGTAACCAGGTTTCCAAAACTAGGGTGGGGAAGGGCAATTTAGTCTGGAGGACAAATGTAACCAAAATTCGGCGTTGGCAGCGAGCTAATTGACAAACCTTTATTTACCCAGAAACAATGGGGGCAGGGGAACTGAATACGGAAGACGCGTTCAGCTAGGCCCAGTGGTTTATGCGAGGCTACACGCATGTGAAGTCACGGCACGTTACAATCCGTACCTCAAAGCACCTCCTTTCGGTACAGTTCGCAAAAGACCAGCCCTGCGCAACATGTGAGCACTGGCGCACAGACGGGTTGGGGGGGCGGCGGCTACCACCTCCTCAGCAACCGGCAACTTGCGCTTCCGAGGCCAAATGTCTAGCCTTCCGTCAGGAGCGAAGGAACAATTTTAAAGTTCGGGAGGGGGAGCAAGACAGCTGATGGCAGATCCAATGGGTAGGCATTCCGAACTCCAAAATCCCCGTCAAAAGCCTCAAATCCCGGTGAAAACGATATATTTTATCCAAAATAATCGCACACAATTCATTTTTTTAGACATCTTCACACATAATATGATATAAATATTATTTTAAATCACCTTTTGCATTGTAAGCTATCACATAATCAGTTTTTTTTAAAAAAAACATTTTTGTTTGGTACTCCTCTTCTGCAAACCGAGTTGGCACCACCCAAACTGAGCTTGTCGATCCGCCTTATGCTCCTGACCGCCACTCTCGCTGCACAATTGGCCATGCGAGCTGGGTGGGTGACAGAGAGCTGGCGGCGACGCCGGACCACTGCGGGTGCGTCCTGCTACGGCGCCGAACGCACGCCTGCCACTGCTGGCCGGCGGGCCACCAGCGTCTGTCTCCTGCCACTGCTGGCCGGCGGACAACCGGTGTCTGTCGCCTGCCACTGCTGGCCGGCGGACAACCGGTGTCTGTCGCCTGCCACTGCTGGCCGGCGGGCCACCGGTGTCTGTCTCCTGCCACTGCTGGCCGGCGGGCCACCGGTGTCTGTCGCCTGCCACTGCTGGCCGGCGGGCCACCGGTGTCTGTCTCCTGCCACTGCTGGCCGGCGGGCCACCGGTGTCTGTCGCCTGCCACTGCTGGCCGGCGGGTCACCGGTGTCTGTCTCCTGCCACTGCTACGGCCCACCGTTCTTCCCTCACTGCTGGCGGGCCACCGGTGTCTGTCTCCTGCCACTGCTGGCCGGCGGGCCACCGGTGTCTGTCCCTGCCACTGCTGGGGCCCCGGTGTCTGTCGCCTGGCGCGGGCCACCGGTGTCTGTCTCCTGCGACTGCTGGCCGGCGGGCCACCAGCGTCTGTCTCCTGCCACTGCTGGCCGGCGGGCCACCGGTGTCTGTCTCCTGCCACTGCTGGCCGGCGGGCCACCGGTTGGAGGATCTTACAATAACAACAGAAGTTGTAGAGAAAACAGCTGCAGAATATAAAACCTAATAAAGCTTCTGGGCCAGATGATATATATGCTAGGATCTTAGTGTGCTAAAGCATTGGCAGTTCCCCATGGTATCATTTTCAGGCGTCCCATGGAGTATTCTGAAATACCGGAAGATCGGCGAAATGCAAATGTAGTACAGGTTTCCAAAAAGGGAAGTATCAAGTGTGTAGACAACTACAGGTTAGTCAGTTTGACCTCCATGGTTTGCAAGGTACTAGACAAACTTGTCAAACATAATATTCAGACTCATCTAGATAGGCACAACCTTCTAAGGGATACCCAACATGGATTTCGATCTCGAAGGTTTTGTTTAACTAACCTATTCGAGTTCACGGAGTATGCAACTAAAGAAGTAGACAATCAATGCAGGATGGATGTAGTGTACTTGGACTTCAGGAAACATTTTGATAAATTCCACATGGGCGTCTAATTCAGCAACCAGAGCAGCATGGGATTGACGGCAAGGTTCAAGGTTGAATTGAAGCATGATTAAGGGGACGGGAACAAAGGGTAGTGTGAAATGGATGTAAATCTGAATGGAAGGATGTTCTGAGTGGAGTGCCACAGGGCTCTGTTCCAGGGCAACCTCCCTTTATCATCTTTGTCGGCGCGAATGATCAATTCTGGTTGAGGCGCCCTAAAGCCAAAATAACTAACTAATTTATCATCATTGTGAATAACATTGGGGTAGGGCCGAGGAATAGGGTGTTCAAGGTTGCTGATGACATCAAATTGGTAGGTGTGGCTAACAGTAGTGAGCAATCTAGTAATGTTTAATACAACGAAGAATGGCTCTTAGATGCTTCTGGGTTTTAGACATTACGTGTAAAGAAAATATACGATCTTCAATATACCGGGTGTTGAGTTGATATCAAAAGTAACGATAAAGGTTATATTTTATTACTCAACGTTTCGGCCAGGGGCCATCGTTACTCCTGACGATGGCCACTGGCCGAAACCGTTGAGTAATAAAATATAACCTTTATCGTTACATTTGATATCAACTCAGCACCTCCTGGCATATTGAAGGTCGTATACTTTCTTTACACGCAATCTAGTAATATTCAACTAGACTTGAAGGATCTAAAAAAATGGGCTGATCAATGGCAGATGTCTCAACTATTTGTTAGTTAGTTCGATATTTGGGTTTCCAGGGCGCAACGACTGCACTGGTCATATAGCGTCGATGTCTTTGTCTTTCAACTATGAAAAATGAAAGTTATGCATCTGGGGTCTGGAGGTGAGACTTTCAGATATACAATGGGAGGTATGAAACTGGATGTTATTGAAGAAGAAATATATTTAGGTGTGTTGGTTTCAAATGATCTTAAAGCAGACAAACAATGTACCTCAGCTAGGAACAGGGCAATCAGAATGCTGGGAATCTATAATAGGAGTGTGAGGTATAAGAGCAAGGAAGTGATGAAAATACTGTACTTGGCCCATGTGCGACCCCACTTAGAATATTCTGTACAGGCATGGAGTCCTTACTTACAAAAATATATAGATATGCTAGAAAGAGTGCAGCGTACAGACATGGAGCCCCTAGACAGGCATGGAGGCATGGCGTTCTGTTCTCTAGAGGCATTATGTACAAGCATGGAGCGCCTAGACTCATCAGTGGATTAGGTAACTTAGAATATGGTGAAACACTTATGATGTACCTAAGGATCTTGTTTCCAAAGTATTGCTCCAAATAGACCACATTTCTACCCCGTTCTCCAGAGCATTCAAATGTTTTTTAAACCCAAATAATTCTCCTCATTTTGACCCCTATCCCTGACAGCTTAGCTTGAGTTTGCAGTGCAGTGATAAATTATTGGTGAAATTAGGTGGAATGTACCACTTTGTCAACACTTAATAGACATCCTTCCCCAAGAAGTGTCGACATCATTCTTCTTGATCTGTTTATGGAGTCTCCATGCCTCGCTTCTAAAAAATTGTGCAAAGTATTATGCTTATGCTCCCCAATGCGGATTGTGATACACAAGCATCTGGTAACGCAATTCCCGGCGCTACCAGATGCATAGCTGATATGCAGACCTACAGACATAGCAAACCTATGTGGTCTGTTATACAATAACATTTGTTGATAGCATGATACTTGTCATTATCATTCATATATGTATTCGTAGAATGGATATCTCCCAAATAAAACACACACACATGAGTACGCTATTGGCTCAAAATTGAGCTTCAAGGGCTTGGGCGACATTTTAAGCGACATGCTTCCGTGACAAATTTCGACATCCTGCTGTACTCGATTCGACATCTCACATCTAGTGAAAAACCAATATTTAACGCTGTTGAAGTCTGCCTCGAAATAAGTTCGTCTCGGAATCTCTCCAAAGCATAAGCCTAAATCCGTCCACTTTAATGCACGTTTACACATACCTAGGTAATGTCAATTTACATTTCGACGATGCAGGCAACCAGGTACTACCTGACTGTATCCACCATCATCACATCTTTCACCGATAGCAGTAGACCAACGCAAGTATGGAACGCCAATGTCCGCAAAAAAGCCTCTCAGTCTGCTTTGGTTGGTTGGTTATTGGTTTTAAGACACATCGACCGTTGAGCCATGTAGCGTCACCAATCTCTCACGCCGATTGGCCGCGGGCGAAGAGTAGCGACAGGTGAGACTCGAACCCACAACCTTTTCATTGTGAGACGGGCAACTTACCCCCAGACTACTCGTGCCCTCTCAGTCTGCCTTGTTTCAGCAGGCAGCAGAACTGCGCGACAGCTGACCACCAAACCAATCAAGCCCCTTCACTGGTCCGCAAAAAGCGTACACACATTGTCGACAAGCTTCAGGTGGTCGCAAAACAGAATAACAGAAGACATGCCCACATGACGCCCTTGCGCCTATTATTGTGTGGCAGACCGTTTGTTGACAGCCGTGCCACCAAATGAGTACACAACTTCGGAATTCAGAACATTAAAAAAAAAAGGATTTTTGTATTCTCAAGATATGTTGTATTCTCAAGATTCTTGTATTCTCAAGATCTCAACATTTTGGAAACGAAGAATTTCCTCATCGGAAGTGTGCAGCTGGCTGCAGTATTATCGAAAAGTTTTCTTGCTTGGGGGGGGGGGTCAGTGCCCCTCCAACATTAGTGTTCGGGGGGGGGGGCAAGCGCCTCCGCTGCCCCCGTTCCTACTCCCATCCTTTTGGCCGACGAATGCTCCATACGATGCCCGCCTCTCCTCTCGCGAGACGTCTGGATACGCTTCTGCATGCGATGCGGCACAAGCAATGGGCACAAGCAATGGGCACGACCAAAAGGCACCCGGCTGGCATTCGGTGGTGCGTGGCAAACCACCGAGCCGGCAAAATCCGCCAGCTGCCGACAGTATTCGGGGTATGTACGACCCAAATGTCAGACACAGGCGCGACCCGAGTGCATGACCGCGTACCACGAAGCTTGAGGACACCAGAATGGGATTATGTGTCCCTACCGCGGGGTTACAATAATTATTTTTCGTTAGGTGTGAGATGTAGAAGTGAGTACTGTCGATTTCGATGTCGAATGTCGAAATTCGCCTTGGAAACGATGTCGCTTACAATGCCTGATTGGTTCTTCAAACTTCGTATGGGTTGATCCAGCAGCGTGTTCATAAATCTACCTTGTTCTACCTTGTTCGTTTGTTTTGATATATCTAATTTAGGGATACATATCTTAACAATAGCGACACAAAAATAGCTATGCTTATGAACTGGCATTGTACAACAAACAATATCATAGGTAATCCGCTGATCTGGAATTGTATTACGAGGTGTTCGTGCATCACGATTCGTAATGGTGAGCATGAGCATGCTACTTTTAAGAAGATACTATCACAAATTAGATATGAAGACTTCATAAAGACTCGTCGATACATCTTTGGGATGGATGGCGACTCAGCGTTCAGGAAGTGGTATGTTTCACCCTATTTCACGAATACTTTATAACTGCACCACCGCCCCATGTGTCAAGTGGAACTGTAACCACCGCCCCATGTGTCGAGAGGAATTATGTGTAACCACCGCCCCATGTGCCAAGTGGGACTCTGTGTAACCACCGCCCCATGTGTCAAGTGGGACTCTGTGTAATCACCGCCACATGTGCCAAGTGGGACTCTGTGCAACCACCGCCACATGTGCCAAGTGGGACTCTGTGTAACCACTGCCACATGTGCCAAGTGGGACCCTGTAACCACCGCCACATGTGCCAAGTGGGACTCTGTGTAACCACTGCCACATGTGCCAAGTGGGACTCTGTAACCACCGCCACATGTGCCAAGTGGGACTCTGTGTAACCACCGCCACATGTGCCAAGTGGGACTCGTGTAACCACTGCCACATGTGCCAAGTGGACCTGTAACCACTGCCACATGTGCCAAGTGGGACTTGTGTAACCACTGTCACATGTGCCAAGTGGGACTCGTGTAACCACCGCCACATGTGCCAAGTGGGACTCTGTGTAACCACTGCCACATGTGCCAAGTGGGACTCTGTGTAACCACCGCCACATGTGCCAAGTTGCCTCTGTGTAACCACTGCCACATGTGCCAAGTGGGACTCGTGTAACCACCGCCACATGTGCCAAGTGGGACTATGTATAACCACTGCCACATGTGCCAAGTGGGACTCTGTGTAACCACCGCCACATGTGCCAAGTGGGACTCTGTGTAACCACCGCCACATGTGCCAAGTGGGACTCTGTGTAACCACCGCCACATGTGCCAAGACGTGTAACCACTGCCACATGTGTCAAGTGGGACTCTGTGTAACCACCGCCACATGTGCCAAGTGGGACTCTGTGTAACCACCGCCACATGTGCCAAGTGGGACTCTGTGCAACCACCGCCACATGTGCCAAGTGGGACTCTGTGTAACCACTGCCACATGTGTCAAGCGACGTACCACGGCTCAGTAAGTCACGGCGAGGAGAGCATGAAGAAATGCAACATGAATACAAATTGAATTTTTTCTGACCTGGATTACAGAGTCGTTAATCTAGAGCATCCAAAACCATGCACACAGAGGACGCAGTCAATATGTTACACGTACCCCATTTGGCGTGCTCCCCAGCCTTGTGTGCATTACTCCTGTCCATGGCGCCACGCCTTAGTTACCACACGTCGAGCAATTGTGGACCACAATTAATGCTTCAAGTTCTCTTCTAACCACATCCGAAGACAAAGCCTACGCAAATAGCCAAGTTAAGTTTCATTTAATCTTATTTGCCCGAACAAGTAGTTGGCTCGCTGCTGATAGAGGACGCCGTACGTAGCCCATTCCCGGTAGAGGGACTGGGTGGGCCTCCGCCATAATCGTGCAACGTTTTACTGACCATTGCTCGCGGTTCTTAATGTGGTCAAAACCCGATATTCTAGCTCAACTCACCCGCGGCTGAATCCAAAACGATTATGTTGGTTTGTCTATCTATCGGAGCGATGACGTGTTTTTCCCAGTAGATATGATACCCGCATAATGTGACGCTGCATCCATCACCGGCAATGGCTTAATGACGCTGCATCCATCACTGACAATGGCTTATAGCAGCCGGACCCCTGACACTCTTGGGAAACGAAGTTCCAAAAATTCTCAAACATTGCTTGCGTGTCAGTGTACAGTGGTGAAGTACTAAGTGAGTGAACTGTAAGTGAAGTAGTCAATTATGATCTGACTATTTGGGTTTAGGGGCGCATCGACTGCAGAGGCCATGCAGTATTATCTTTGACTACGCATCGGTTGGCAACCATAGTTGCTAGATCGGCAACTACTACGTCTGGTAATGAAGTTTGGCAAAATTGGTAAAGTTGCTAGCTCCGCAATGAAATTCCAGTGGCCTGGTTGAAATCCAAGGCAAAAGTCTTCGGCATTAATGGACGATTTATTCGTCGTCACTTCAATACCAATGTATCGAATAGTGACACCGATGAATACATTGACACCTATCCGCATGATCATTGGGAAAGCAGAATAAACAAAGTATGATGTTCCTTCCTGCAACTAGATGGCATTTATCGTGAGCGCAGTTAACCATCATATCGCCATTGTCTATTCCCATCTGGTGAAAAATATAAAAGCCACAGTCACCAGAGTCCACAATCAAGATGCAGATATGCTCGGTAATTAGTGTGTGTATGTACATATGTGTGTGTGTCTGTGTCGTGTACCCAACGAATACAGATGCAGATAGCCAGCAGAACTCAGGAACGACCGCCGCAAAGCACAATAGCACCGCTTCTCCTCTTGACTAGTTAATGATGGCTGGTGCTGCCTATATAGCTGCCTCTCTAAATACATGGCTTGGAGCAAAAACTGGTCAGCTGATTAATCAGTATCCTGTATCTCACAATCTTTCTCCATGATAATTGTGTGTGACCACCTAGAGGTCGCGACTAACCCTGCCCGTCGGTCATCCCACACGTCACTGCGGTCGTGTCAGGGGGGGGGGGAGGAGGGGTGAGGACCCCACCTCTACATACCGATAGCGTCCTCGGCCCGACTACCGCGGTCGTATCGGGGGGTCGGGTGAATGGGGGAGGACCCCACCTCTACAACCGATAGCGTCCTCGGCCCGAACGTGTATCGGGGGTCGGGTGAATGGGGGAGGACCCCACCTCTACAACCGATAGCGTCCTCGGCCCGATGGCCGGACTACAAATCACTGTGGCTATATCGGGGGGGGGGGGGCATACCCCTGCATCTCGTCACCTTACTCGGCCCAACGGGCGTTTATTTGTGAGAAAAACAAATGTGGGAGGGGGCACAATACATGAAAGCAGTGGGCGAGCCCAAATAAATTGGGTGGGCACACTCCATAGGGTCCCCTGTTAAAAAGATGAATTACTGTGGGGGCAAAGCTAACATTGAGGGGCACCTGCATTCCCGAAAGTTATAAAACAACACCCTTGCTCGGCCCGATGGCTGTGTTACACGTCACTACACCGCAGTGTCTCACGCCTTGGGCCCATACCCCTCCACTTTATGGAAAATGAATTCCAGGGCAGTGCATTGCGGTCGTATTATGGAGGTGGAGGTGGGGTGAAGGTGGAGATGGAGATGGAGGTGGAGGTAGCAGTGGATGTGGAGGTGGAGATGGGTATGGAGGTGGAAGTGAAGGTGGAGGTGGGTGTGGAGATGGAGGTAGCAGTGGAGGTGGAGGTGGGAGTGGACCTCACCTCCTCGATACCGGCGCTGGCGCAGACGAAGCAGAGGACGGGTACGCCGGGCGGCTGAGCCGCCAACAGTGCCACGCCTTGCTGCCACATGTGCGCCGGGTCGGGCGTGGTCCAGTAGTCGAGGCGGACCTGCTGCGACGACTGGCGCCCGGACGGTGGTGGGGTCTGCCGACACGTGGCACATGTACATCATACAGGTGCCGCCGGCCGGCTGGCGGTCAGGCCGGCGCCGGCCTGACCGCCGGGTGGGGTGGCGTGGGGTGAGGTGCGGCGCGATCAACCACCGAAATACTCCAAAATGAATGCATCAGCCTCACCTGTACAGCAATGACGGGGATGTGACCACACGACTTGGTAGCACAATGGGTATGATGGGAGGAGCTTGTAATTGTTGAGGGTGTTATGCAATAGCAAGTGAATGGTGCTAGATAGGCTGGGATATATAGCTTCCTAGGAACTTGGGATAAGTGATTGATCGGGGTAAGAGTATGTACATTTCTAGTACCCTTTCTAGATAGGCTTAACCCAGATGGGCCCCTGTGGCTCTTATTAAGCCTTAACACTTTGACTTTATGACTTTACGACTGTGGCCAGTCTCACCTGTGGCGATGGCGGGAATGTGACCACACGACTGTCGCCAGTCTCACCTGTGTGGCGGTGGCGGGGGTGTGACCACGCGACTGTCGCCAGTCTCACCTGTGTGGCGGTGGCGGAGGTGTGACCACACGACTGTCGCCAGTCTCACCTGTGTGGCGGTGGCGGGGATGTGACCACACGACTGTCGCCAGTCTCACCTGTGTGGCGGTGGCGGGGTGTGACCACACGACTGTCGCCAGTCTCACCTGTGCAGTTATGGCGGTGGCGGGGATGTGACCACACGACTGTCGCCAGTCTCACCTGTGTGGCGGTGGCGGGGGTGTGACCACACGACTGTCGCCAGTCTCACCTGTGTGGCGGTGGCGGGGTGTGACCACACGACTGTCGCCAGTCTCACCTGTGTGGCGGTGGCGGGGATGTGACCACACGACTGTCGCCAGTCTCACCTGTGTGGCGGTGGCGGGGATGTGACCACACGACTGTCGCCAGTCTCACCTGTGTGGCGGTGGCGGGGGTGTGACCACACGACTGTCGCCAGTCTCACCTGTGTGGCGGTGGCGGGGGTGTGACCACACGACTGTCGCCAGTCTCACCTGTGTGGCGGTGGCGGGGGTGTGACCACACGACTGTCGCCAGTCTCACCTGTGTGGCGGTGGCGGGGATGTGACCACACGACTGTCGCCAGTCTCACCTGTGTGGCGGTGGCGGAGGTGTGACCACACGACTGTCGCCAGTCTCACCTGTGTGGCGGTGGCGGGGATGTGACCACACGACTGTCGCCAGTCTCACCTGTGTGGCGGTGGCGGGGTGTGACCACACGACTGTCGCCAGTCTCACCTGTGTGGCGGTGGCGGGGGTGTGACCACACGACTGTCGCCAGTCTCACCTGTGTGGCGGTGGCGGGGATGTGACCACACGACTGTCGCCAGTCTCACCTGTGTGGCGGTGGCGGGGATGTGACCACACGACTGTCGCCAGTCTCACCTGTGTGGCGGTGGCGGGGATGTGACCACACGACTGTCGCCAGTCTCACCTGTGTGGCGGTGGCGGGGGTGTGACCACACGACTGTCGCCAGTCTCACCTGTGTGGCGGTGGCGGAGGTGTGACCACACGACTGTCGCCAGTCTCACCTGTGTGGCGGTGGCGGGGATGTGACCACACGACTGTCGCCAGTCTCACCTGTGTGGCGGTGGCGGGGTGTGACCACGCGACTGTCGCCAGTCTCACCTGTGTGGCGGGTGACCACACGACTGTCGCCAGTCTCACCTGTGTGGCGGTGGCGGAGGTGTGACCACACGACTGTCGCCAGTCTCACCTGTGTGACGGTAGTGGAGGTGTGACCACACGACTGTCGCCAGTCTCACCTGTGTGGCGGTGGCGGGGATGTGACCACACGACTGTCGCCAGTCTCACCTGTGTGGCGGTGGCGGAGGTGTGACCACGCGACTGTCGCCAGTCTCACCTGTGTGGCGGTGGCGGAGGCGAGGTCCGGCTCGTCAGGGGACGCTGTTGCTGTGCCGCCGCCGCCGCCGTCTGCGGCCGGTGTGACGGCCTGCTTCAGTGTCGTCAGACCAGGTAGCAGGGGCCGGTTGCATACACGCCGTCTGGTCACACACACAGCTCAGAGTTACACACGGCTTCCACATCTCAATCATGCTTATTCTTAGATACTTAACACTCGACACCTAGCCTACTTCTCCTGCATGCACAAATACGACCCGCAAGCCACGATCAGCGCATTCCGTTGGATGCCTTTTGTCCATCCATGTCACTGAACATGGCTACAGCCGGCCGACTCACACCAAGGAGACTGCAGAAGCCGGGCACAGCCAGCTGGTTCGGCCTGGTGGCAGCCGACCAACTCCCGCGGCGCCAGGCCCACATACTATATATGTATGGTACGACATCTTAGCTGATGCATTCCTTGAACACAGCGACAGCCATCGATCAATCCAAACCGCGAAGCTATGTTCACCTAAAAAATAACAGTTCCCTCAAATTTGGGGTTTGGGGCCATCAATGAGCCGCAATGGTCATGAAAAATCGCTTCAAAATGTCATTAGCATGGCGGCACAGATAACATGCGGTTGCTTTTGCCGCGTCCACTACACCCCAATCGCAAACCCCATGTCATCATCCCATCCACACATTCCACCTCATCATTCAAACCAGATGGAGCACATCTGATCATTCAATGGGACCACTGCACTATGAAAACCACACTCGGTTCACGCTCTCACCACACCACCCGTACACCCAACACCTCGTGATTTTAACCATATGACGTGTATCGCCATCCAAACTATACAAATTCAGACCTGCGTCCGAACATGGGGTCCGGACCGCCTCACGATCACAACCAGAGGGTCCGACTCACCATCCTAACCACACTGGGGCCGACTCAGCACACAGGTCCCAACTCACCACTAAAGGGTCCGCCTCACCATCTCAACCACACATGCAACAACCTGCTGTCCCAACAACACGGGACACAACTCACCACCAAAGGGTCTCCCTCACCATTCAAACAACACATGCACCAACCCACTGTCCCAACTCACCACCAGAGGGTCTCCCTCACCATCCTAACAACACATGCACCAACCCACCGTCCCAACAACACGGGACACAACTCACCACCTTGGGTTCTTTTATGACGCATTCAACCGTTAGGTCATATAGCGTCGCCAACCTCTCACACCGATTGGTCGCGGGTGGACTCGGTAATACCGGCGGTTGCGAGATTCGAACCCACAATCTTGCGATCAAGAATCCGACACTCTACCGACTGAGCTACCGCGGCCCCACACACAACTCACCACCAGAGGGTCTCCCTCACCATCCTAACAACACATGCACCAACCCACCGTCCCAACCACTCAGGATCAGGGCTGGAAAAGTAGGTCGTTTCTAGATTTTTGCATCCAGAACATTATCTTATCTGGAAAATTATACTCTAATTTTTATCGTTTGGAGACTATCATCCCAATCAGACGTGCACCAACCCCAATCACTCGAGAACCAACCGGCCAACGAACCACAGGAAACCCAAATCAGACACGAAAGGATACCAATTACCAACCCTGCTCAACGCACCAGTGGGAACAAGGTCGAAGTACTTCCCACATGGTACAACAAAGATGGCATTACTCGCATGGTCCAACATCACATACACTCACATGATGCAATACACAGGGTAATACCCACGTGGTGCAAGACAGAGTAATACTCACATGCAGGACTTCTTCAGTCGGCCCGGCCCTCCATATTTGACCATGTCCTTGCAGAAGATACACTTGGTGCAGTTTTTTGCTTTGCAGCCAGGGCACACGGCACAGCGCGATTTGCGCATGCGCTCCTTCCCACGCGACTGCTGCAGTTGTTTGTACTTGTGCAACACTGAAACGGGCCACGAGCGCATCCGTGACTACACGTAATCAGACGACTCGTGTACGCACACCTGCAGTGCCTGCAGCACACCTATCACAGCTGACTCGTGTACGCACACCTGCAGTGTCTGCAGCACACACATCACAGCCGACTCGTGTGCGCACGCCTAGTGTCTGCAGCACACCTATCACAGCCGACTCGTGTACGCACACCTGCAGTGCCTGCAGCACACATATCACAGCCGACTCGTGTGCGCACACCTGCAGTGCCTGCAGCACACATATCACAGGTGACTCGTGTGCGCACACCTGCAGTGCCTGCAGCACACATATCACAGCCGACTCGTGTGCGCACGCCTAGTGTCTGCAGCACACCTATCACAGCCGACTCGTGTGCGCACACCTGCAGTGTCTGCAGCACACCTATCACAGCCGACTCGTGTGCGCACACCTGCAGTGTCTGCAGCACACATCACAGCCGACTCGTGTGCGCACGCCTAGTGTCTGCAGCACACATATCACAGCCGACTCCCCAGGACTCCAGCAGGTGCCCACTCTTCTCTGAAGAGCAGAGCGGATCCCAACAGGTGTCCATACCTCCTTGAAGAACAGAGCGGCAGGAATCAACAGGTGACCACTACGATGTCAATACCAGTATCCAGAGGAGATAGCACATATATGCGATATATGTGATAGGTAACTTTGCGGGAAATAGTAGAATAGGGCGAATCCCGAAGTGATCTCAGTTCTTCCATTGGCCGCTTATTGTCATTGTATACGCCACCATCAACTGAAGATACGCGCTCCATCATACATCTCCACCTCCTCCCGACAGACAGGCGAGGCCAACATAATACACGGCATGCGGCACCACGGCTCGACACACCACAGGTGGCACCACCCTCACCAGTGTTAAAATAATTGCTTTCCGTTAGGTGCGAGATGTCGAAACAAGGATAGTAGGATGTCAAAATGTGTCATGGAAGCATGCCAATTAACATATCGTCCCAGTTCTTGAAACTCTATTTTGAGCAAATAGTGTACTCACAAGTGCATGTTTATTCATTTAATGCGTGGGACAGCTAATATATGGATGCCTATACTACCGTTAACGATTGCAATACCATGCCACCAGAAGATGGCATTGTTTAGCAGACCATATCGTAGATAGCCTCTGTACCTGGAATCGTGCTACGAGCTTGTGCATCACAATCCGTTGAACGTAAGCATGATACTTATACACAAAATACTTTTAGAAATGAGTCACGGAGACCTCATAAGCAAACATCAACAGCCACGATGTCGATACTTCCTTGGGAAGGATGTCTATTCAATGCTCAGCAAGTGATATATTCCACCCTATTTCACGAATAATTTACCACTGACCATTACACATGCCCACCTTTGAGTTTCATGAGGACGTTGCGCGAGCTGGGATAATTTACCACTAACCGTCACACCTGCCCACCTTTGAGTTTCATGAGGACGTTGCGCGAGCTGGGCTTGTCGTCGCCGCCGGCGTGACGCCTCTTGTTGAGCCTGGTGTGGCGCTGCATGACCGGCCACACCTCCCGGGTCGCCCCAGCCGCCCGGTTCTCCTTGCCGACCAGAGGCGGCGGCGGCTCCGGCGGCTGCTGGGCGGCCGGCGGCGGCGAGTCGCCGAATGTGGCGCGCGGCTGGCCCAGCACCAGCGACGCGCTGCGACACACCAGCTTGACGCGCGGCCCGCGCTTCACGAAACTGTCGCGCACCACCGCACTCGACTCCTGTTGAGCGGCGTCCGTCCGCACGTCGTTCGTCAGTACAGGCGCTGGTGCCGCCTCCGGCTCCGGCTCCGGCTTCACCTCAGGTTCAGACTTGCGCTTCGGCGCTGGCTTCGGCTCGGTCGGCGCCGGTCCGTCGGTGAAGAACGACTTGGCGCGGCGGGTCACGTCGCTGGTGCGCAGGTACGCCTGCAGTTCCACCACAGACTTGAAGCGACAGCCGTCCGGAGTGTACACCACGCGGTCCAGTCGGCCGCCCTTGCGCACGAACTCGCGCCGCTTCCAGCCGTCGCCGAGGGCGATCACGGTGACGGCCTTGCGGCAGTGCGGCGGCGCGCCGGCCGGCAGGTTCAGCCGCCTCTCGCGGCGCAGCTGCGTCGGTCGAGCCGGCTCCTGGTCGGCCGCCGGCCGGCTCAGCGCGTCGAAGCCGGGCGCCGCCGCCGCGCCCCACGCCTTGTCCGAGCAGGCGGCCGGCGGAGCGACAGACACGGACGTCAGCGCGGCAGACGGAGACGGTCCCGTTGCCGGTGCAGGCCGCAGCGGACCGTACTCGCAGCTGCCCGTCTCCTGGCGACGCTTGCGACTGAACAGCGGCACGGCCGCCTGATGCGCGCGCGGTAGACTCGAGCGCAGTCGGTTGTGGCGCTCCTCGGAGAAGTTCAGTGCGTTGAGGCACGCCTGAAGCCAGCAGGCGTGGCAGCGTTTTTCCGGCGCCGCCGATTCAGTCTCTCCGTCATCACAGCGCACGCGGCAGCCGGCTGTGGGACACCCGCGCTGTCAATACTAGACACCCACACGCTCAGTACCGGGAACTCCTGCCGTCAATACCGGACACCCCTACAGCCAGTACTGGGCACTCACACCGTCAGTACCTGACACATACACCACCAATACCGGGCATCCCTACCGCCAATACCGGACACATATACAGCCAATACTGGGCACTCACACCGTCAGCACTTGACACTCACACCGTCAATATCGGACACCCACACCGTCAGTACCTGACATCCCTGTCATCAGTACCTAGTTAATTATACAAACCCACACACTGCAACGTACACCCACACCGTCAGCACCGTACACCCACACCGTCAGCACCGCACACCCACACCGTCAGCACCGCACACCCACACCGTCAGCACCGCACACACACACCGTCAGCACCGCACACCCACACCGTCAGCACCGCACACCCACACCGTCAGCACCGCACACACACACCGTCAGCACCGCACACCCACACCGTCAGCACCGCACACCCACACCGTCAGCACCGCACACCCACACCGTCAGCACCGCACACACACACCGTCAGCACCGCACACCCACACCGTCAGCACCGCACACCCACACCGTCAGCACCGCACACAAACACCATCAGCCCCGCACACACACACCGTCAGCACCGCACACAAACACACTGCACCGCACACACACACCGTCAGCACCGCACACACACACCATCAGCACCGCACACCCACACCGTCAGCACCGCACACCCACACCGTCAGCACCGCACACACACACCGTCAGCACCGCACACCCACACCGTCAGCACCGCACACCCACACCGTCAGCACCGCACACCCACACCGTCAGCACCGCACACCCACACCGTCAGCACCGTACACCCACACCGTCAGCACCGCACACCCACACCGTCAGCACCGCACACCCACACCGTCAGCACCGTACACCCACACCGTCAGCACCGCACACCCACACCGTCAGCACCGCACACACACACCATCAGCACCGCACACCCACACCGTCAGCACCGCACACCCACACCGTCAGCACCGCACACAGACACCATCAGTATCCCCGTCAGTAATGGATCGTGTTCTTAAGCCGAAACCCAAACGTCGCTGATGAATATTTACAGACACAACGTCGAGAAGCGAAATATGCCACACATTTAACATAACGTGAGTGTCCGGCACTGACGACCTACCGTCAGTGCCGGACACTCACGCTGGCACCGTCCGCGACAGACAGGCACTGAGGTCCGTGGCTTACGGACACTGACTAGCCGGGTCATTGTGCGCGCATAACTCACACCGTCATCACTCGACACCCATCATCAGAACCGGACACTGCACAAGACACCCACTACCAGAACCAGACACTGCACCGTCAGAACCACACACCCGTCGTCAGAGCCAGGCACCCACCGTCACAGCCAGCCACCCACCACCAGAACCAGACACCCACCCATCAGAACCAGACACCCACCCATTATAATAATACAGCTACCCACCAGAACCAGACACCCACCCATCAGAACCATACAGCCGCCCGTCAGAACCACACACCAAGCCATCAGAACCACACACCAAGCCGTCAGAACCACACCAAGCCTTCAGAACCACACCAAGCCGACAGAACCACACACCAAGCCATCAGAACCACACACCAAGCCATCAGAACCACACCAAGCCTTCAGAACCACACACCAAGCCGACAGAACCACACACCAAGCCGACAGAACCACACACCAAGCCCGTCAGAACCACACACCAAGCAGTCAGAACCACACGCCAAGCCGTCAGAATCATACACCCACCCGTCAGAACCAGACACAACTCTGGTACCGGGCACATTCACCATACTGGGGCCCACGCTACTACACCGACCAAGCCGTGCCCAGGTTCGTCGGGAGGTCCCGGCCACTTGAACCGCTACTGCGGCGGGGACACAAGATGCACTGTTGAGTGTCCCCCAGGCCGCTACAGGGCTCGCACAAATAATCCGTCTGTTAAGCACTTGTAAACGCCAGTTTCACGAGGGTCGTAAGGAGCGCAATATTGACGACTAGGGTCTGCTACGAAATGAAAGTTCTCCGCAACAAGCGGACACGCCATACACCGTGTCACCAAGCCCAGAGGAAATTACACCACGCACAATTCATGCTACTAAATACCACACTAATTGACATCTGCTTTAAGTCATGATAAAATCAGATGAAAAATGTCGTGATGTCGCTATGCACGGCATAGCATGCATCAACAAACCATAATTATAATAACTCCTTGGAAGAAGAAAATCGGCTATCGTATTGCCAGTGACCAATTCCATTCATGTCATGTGCACCAATTCAAGTCATGTGACAAGTTTTCCAAATTGAAAAGTGAAGAACCGTGTACGTGTCCCTGGTAAATGTCTCATTCACAAAATAATTCCATTTAGAAATATGGCGCCTAGTTATACGCCATCTGTTGTTGCTTGTATCTCCGCCATCTTTACGAGTTGCACCCTCTCTTCCTTATTCTGTTTTCGCATGACTTGAGCATACCGAGGGACATTAGCAAATTCAATCACACTGCCACAGTGCTGAGCATCAATGTTGTATTTTTCTTAAATACTTCCGACCAGAATTATCGTATCCAAATAGGAGCCTGGCACGGTTTGTGTCCGCAGTACCAGCTATGTACGAGGTCTGAATGGACAGTTTTACACTACGAACCGTTGTACTCCCGACAACGACGCACCACGTAGCAATCTAAACAGCGAATTTATTGAAGAAAAAATGAATCATGAAGAAAAATGAATCGCTTTGTCAGTTATTTGGGCTATATGGTGCATCGGTCATGTTAGTCACATATTTAGTCAACGAGGGAATGGCCGCGAGATGGAATCCTCCCATCGATATCGCAACGAGGCCGGTACGCACGTTTGCTGTCGAGACACTTGAGTGCTGGTGTCGCCTGCTTCAGAGTCATCAGGATGAACTTGATGCAGTGTAGACACACCCAGCTGCCGAACTTGTAGCACAGACTTGGCACAGCCACGTAACGGCGGGCACCGCACGGTCCGCACGTCACGTACCCGCCACCTGCAGTAGGTCAGGTCAGGTCATATCAGATCAGGAGAGGCATACAGGCAGCAGGGTGGGAATTAAGGCACTTCTTCAGATATTTTATCTCTGAAAACATTTTTGCACTCCGGGTTCATACCGCATAGGATGGGCTTCACATGTACTCAGACACAAACATGCAGAAGGAACAAAAATATCACTAACAACAAACACAAGACAACATCCGCCAAAGAACATGATATTCTACTTACGGTTACCAATTAAACTAGCCACTTTTTGTACCATCAAGCACCCAGACAACATCCAAACACACCACACTCAACCGAAACCAACGGAAGTGCCGACAACAACGCGCCAATGCCGCTTGCAAGACCTCGCGCCTGCGCACTGAATAGTGGCCTCCGGGCGCAACGAATTCGGCTGAGGAGTCTCCAGAAATCTGCTTTCAAGCCACCCTATAGTGGGAAAAATTGACAGTTTTAAGAGACGTATTCCGGAGGCGCGGAGTGCACCGATCAAAATTGGCTGCGTTGGTGTTTTCTGTTGTGAAATCTGTCTGTCAGCCAATCGATGAAAGGTATTTTTATATGACGTCATAACAATTAGCAACTTTGAACACATTGCTCACAGTGTTATGCCGCAAACACAAGACCTTGACTGATCCTTTGCGTTGCGCACGGCTATCACATCCGAATGTGGCGTGTGCCGTAGCGGAGGTGGGTTCGTATTACGTGAGGAATTAGCTGCGTAGGTAGGTATGCACTCTGAGCTGAGGGTGAAGTGTGAAGTTTTTTTGTTTGTTTTTCATATGGCTAACCTTGTACGTTTTTGTAGGTGCCAATTACCCGATTGGTCGCGGGCGAAGAGTACCGACAGGTGAGTTCGAACCCACAATCTTTTGATTGCGAGACGAGCATCTTACCCCTAGACCACTCGTCCCCTAACCTTGTACTGAAACCAACAGTGAAAGGAAAGCGCATTGCTCCTGTGAGTTATGAGAGACGAAGCTGTGCTGATTATCACGATTCGCTGCCATCTATTGTTCACTTCTTTGTTCATATGCTTTGGCATTTGATTTGACCAAAAACGACAATGCATATTACTTATACATATTACATATTGACTACCTACATAGGCTTTTCCCGTCGGTTACGGGTTAACAGATTCCATGCAACACAAAATAATATTCCATGAAAATGTACTCCGGATAAAGTCGGTATGCACTCCGACTCCCAACCTGGAAAGTAAGTTTCCCACTCTGGCAGGCAGGCAGGGAGGGGGGGAGGGGGGGGAGGCGAGCCAGGCAGGCCAGGCAGGCAGGCCAGGCAGGCAGGCCAGGCAGTCTGTCTGTCTGTCTGTCTGTCTGTCTGTCTGTCTGTCTGTCTGTCTGTCTGTCTGTCTGTCTGTCTGTCTGTCTGTCTGTCTGTCTGTCTGTCTGTCTGTCTGTCTGTCTGTCTGTCTGTCTGTCTGTCTGTCTGTCTGTCTGTCTGTCTGTCTGTCTGTCTGTCTGTCCTGTCTGTCTGTCTGTCTGTCTGTCTGTCTGTCTGTCTGTCTGTCTGTCTGTCTGTCTGTCTGTCTGTCTGTCTGTCTGTCTGTCTGTCTGTCTGTTGACAGACAGACAGACAGACAGCATCGCAGGATTTCTCAGCTATCGCAATTACAGGGTGGTAGTCATTCGACCCGAGTTAACTTTTGTTCAAAATTACATAGATCGCGGTCAATGGCATGATATAACTCCATTCTCGAACTGCTAGAACTCCTTGGAACATTTTTACCTACCCTTTACTTGAACTTCCAGGTCAGGTCAAACCGGACAATACCGAGTTGTAGTTAGTCACTTGGCCTTTGCCATCGTTCCCGAGTCGTGAAACAAATACGATTTCGTGTTTCAATATCAGTGATATACCAGCTGAAGGCAGCCAGATAGGCAAACACACCGACGTCTAAAATACTGATACGTGCAAAGGCAAAGGTCACCGTTGTGATGTCAACGTCAATGTGTTGAAATGTCAAGGTCAAGTGCCAGGAAATTTTGATGAAGCGTTGAAACTGCATTGTGTTCAGGACAAGGCAATGAGCATCACCCAGGCAAAACAAAATATTGTCTCTTTCACTAAGAATTCTGAGAAGAAAAATCCTTGGCAGTGGTCTTTTCCAATCCCAAATTGTAAAACCAAGCTTTGAGACCCTAAACTCGTCAGAAACGAAATCAGCGCGAAGCATTACCATTGTTTACCCATTTTTACTTCACAGTAGTCAGATTTAGCCTCCAGAACACCCGCAATGCATATACAATTGACATCCAACATAGCTTGGCAGGCCAGGCCGCATGGTGCGTCCTGGCACGTGAATGCTCCGCATGTACTTCATTGTGCCGCAACACTGGTAGGTGTGCAGTACGGAATATAATTGCAAAACACTGGTTCGTATGCAGTTCAGACTACCATTGTGCCACAACACTGGTAGGTGTGCAGTACAGAATATAATTGTCACAACACTGGTTCGTATGCAGTTCAGACTACCATTGTGCCACAACACTGGTAGGTGTGCAGTACAGAATATAATTGCTAAAACACTGGTTCGTATGCAGTTCAGACTACCATTGTGCCACAACACTGGTAGGTGTGCAGTACAGAATATAATTGTCACAACACTGGTTCGTATGCAGTTCAGACTACCATTGTGCCGCAACACTGGTATGTCTACAGTTAAGACTACCATTGTGAGATGCAACACTGGTTAGTTAGTTAGTTAGTTAGTTAGTTAGTTAGTTAGTTATTTTGGCTTTAGGGCGCTTCGACCAGAGTTGATCACTCGCGCCCATAACGTTTATCCTAGTGCTTCACGGTAGATAAGAAGTATTACCTTGATGTGTACGTAGTTTGAAACCCAATCGCTGCTAAGTAACGGAACAAGTTTCCAGAATGTACAAGTTTTGAGTTGTTTCCCAGAATGTCTTTATATGTCAAACGGTCCGCGTTTCGTCCAAAAAAGAATCGGCGCTCTGGTGTAAATTGTTGGCACGTGAGTAGCAGGTGGCGTACAGTCAGCGCTTCCAGACAGCGGGGCACCGCGGTCTTTCCTCCCCACACAGAAGATAGCGATGGGTAGCGTAGGTGTGCCCGATGCGCACCGTGCAGAGTGTGACCTCCTCTTGCCTGGACCTGCGCAGGCATGACGCCCAAGGTTCTAGTGATGATGCAACATTGGCAGGTATGCAGTTAATACTACCATTGTGCAGCAACACTGGTAGGTATGCAGTTAACACTACCATTGTGCAGCAACACCGGTAGGCAGGGTGGGAATTAAGGCACTTCTTAAGATATTTTATCTCTGAAAACGTTTTTGCACTCCGGGTTCATACTGGATAGGATGGGCTTCACATGTACTCAGACACAAATGTGGGAACAAAGATATCAATAAAAACAAACACAGAACGACACCAAAAAAAACGCTGGTTATTCCACTTACGGTCACCACTCAAACTAATCACTTTTTGTAGCAGTAAGCAGCCAGACCACAGCTTCACACACTCCATCAATCTCAACCACCGGAATTGCCGACAACAACGCGCCAACAGCAACTTGCAAGATGATGCGCATGCGCACTGAGAACCTTGTTCTCCGGCTCTGGAGCCGCGTCTCGGAATACCTGTGTTCCTGCCACCCTATAGTGGGAAACTTTGACAGTTTTAAGAGACGTCCTCCAGAGTCCCGGAGGCCACCGATCAGAATTGGCTGCGTTAGCATTTTCTGTTCTGAAATCTGTCTGTGAACCAATCAATGCAAGGTATTTTGTATATGACGTCATAACCATTAGCAACTTTGAACACATGGTTAACAGTGTCCACACAAGTTAACAGTAAACACAAGACCTTGGCTGATCCTTTGCTTTGATCACATCCAACTGTGGCGTGTGCGGTAGCGGAATTGCGATTACGTGGGAAATTGGCTGCGTAGGTAGGTATGCGCTCTGAGCTGAGGGTGAAGTGTGAAGTATTTTTGTTTGTTTTTCATATGGCTAGCCTTGTACTGAGACCAACAGTGAAAGGAAAACGCATTTATCCTGTGAGTTATAAGAAACGAAACAGTGCTGATTATTACGGGTCACTGCCGGGCGGTGCCATCCATTGTTCACTTCTTTGTTCGTATGTTTTGGCATTTGATTTGACCCAAAATGAGAATGATATTACTTATGCATATTATGTAGGTACTGATTTAGGTTTTTCCGGTCGGTTACTGGTAAACAGATTCCATGCATAAAAATAATGTCCATGAAAATGTACTCCGGAAGAAATCGGTATGCACTCCGACTCCCAACCTGGAAAGTAAGTTTCCCACTCTGCTGGTAGGTATGCAGTTCACACTACCATTGTGCAGCAACACTGGTAGGTGTGTAGTTCAGACTACCATCAGATAGTCTCTCGGCGCGGTCTCACTCCACACGACATTCCAAGGGTTGGAAGAGCGAGCCGTTCCAGACTGCATGACATGCAGGCGGTTCACGAAGTGCACTGGGCATGCTTTATGTTCTCGTATCCCACTGTGCGACCGTCAGTCTAGACTGTAAAGTGGTCAACGAGGCGGCAATATCAGTGATGAATGGTTGAGCCCGATCATCCCAGCTTCACATAAGAAAGTCAACTGGGAGTGATTGGGGCAGTAGGGCGCAGCGACTTCCGCTGGGAGTCCTGCAGGCACGCAATGCTATATGTGCTTTGATGATAGAGGCGATCGTCTTCCAGATCCCCCGCTAGCTCCCCAGCTTTTCAAACAGAACGGTGTGGTGATGAAGGAATTTGAACCAAGCCTTGCAGACTACTACGCCCCGCGGTGGCAACTCGGTTCGGTAATTTGGAGTCAGTAGCTCGGTAGCTCACGTGCTTCATTTCGGGTACGCTCTGGATTCAAGGGCAAAAACCAAAGACAAAAAGTGGAAGGACAAAATATAAAATGGAGAATAGTCGAAAAGGATAAAAGTCAAGTGGATGAAAGTAGAAATGATAAAAGGTGAAAGACAAAAGTCCAAATGATGAAAAGTAGACAGGAAAGAAGTCAAATGGAAAACAAAGTTTAACGGACAAAAAGTCGAAAGCATAAAAATCGAAGCGATAGAAGTCGAATGGACACAAAATCGAAGGGACCCAAGGGATAAAAGTCGATGGGAAGTCAAACGCACCAAAATCCGAATGTGAAAAAGCTCAGCACACTAAAAGACGTAAGGATATAAGTCTAAGGGATCAAGGTCAAAACCACAAAAATCGAAAGGATAAACATTGAAGGAATAGTCGGATGGGGAAAGTTAGTTATTTGAGTTTAAGGCCACTTCGACCAAAGCTTGGATGGGGAAAGAAAGTCTGGCGCTGAACACCAGGCTCAAGGCAAAATACTGCTCGGTAATTCGTCCACCTCTGTTCTCTGTACGTGGGGCATGGAATGTGCAGTGGTTCGGATGATACAAGAGCGGTTTTGGCATGCCGTAAGCCCCGGGGCTGAAAGGGTAGTGCCCGGCTAGGGTATATACCCAGGGGACGTACCCAACGTGGTAGGGATCCGTGCCCACCCGTTGAATACGTAGGGCTGGTCACAAGTTATCAGCGAATACGGTGGGTCGGGAACCGAATTGGGGACCAATCAATTTAATAATTAATAAGGAGAGACTGAATGGGACGAACCAATGCTAGCGAATGGAGAGAATGAATGTGTGTTAGGTAGCTTTAAGGACCAGCGGAAGCCGCTTGGGGCTCAACACAGACACCTATTTCGTGCGATACATTGCGTACAATTGTACCATTATTTTCACCAAATAGCCCCAACTGGGGGCAAGCCATTCAAACCACGGACAAATCTCACTCGGTAATTTTCTTATACAGTTTACTCATTATAATTTAGCGAGCGGCACCCACTTGACTATATGGTGTTCCCAAAACTTCGACCTAGCACAACATATAAATACGTGAAAGGGAGGGTAGTTCACACAACACCAAGCAGGCTGGGATTGGGACAATGGGTGGTGGAGTTGGTGGGGGATCAACCACAACACCAACACACTGGCACTAAAAGCGAAGGAGAGATTCAGTCTAGGGTGGTTTTTTGTTTCTTTCACACAACCAGAGAGAAACGGCACCCCACAGCCCACACCCCTCCGACGGCAGACCCCCTGGGCATCCCAGAGGACTGGACCGGGCATTCCAGCTCAGTCCTCTCTAGCGCTCAGTGACAATTTTAAACGGCACCCCACAGCCCACATACACCCCACACCCCTCCGACGGCAGACCCCCTGGGCATCCCAGAGGACTGGACCGGGCAGTCCAGCTCAGTCCTCTCTAGCGCTCAGTGACAATTTTAAACTGTCGGTGGTCCGCCCACAGCCGACATGGGTCCCCTTGACAGTCCCCTGGGCATCCCAGAGGACTGCGCACAGCAGGCCTCTCTAGCGCTCGTTGAAACTGCTCGAAGCCGCTATGGGTCCTTGACAGTCTGTCCAGCTTCAAGGGCTTTCTAGCTCTGACGTTGGCCCTCAGTATTCCTCGCAACCATCGCCAGCCTCAAGTACTCTTCTTAGCTCTCAGGGGGCTCGGTTAGCTCTCAAGGACCCTCTCTAGCTGCTAGAGGCCCTTCCTGTTATCCACAGCCCTTGTGGTTTAAAAAACAATCTAGCTCTGAGGCTGACCCTTGCTATTCCTCACCTCAATCACCAGCCAACAGGGAATGGTTTTTACTTCCCAGGGGAACTTATTCATCCTCAAGGGCGGTTTTGAACCTCAGAAGAATCCAAGTCCAATCCTCTCTGACTCTCACGAGATCCTCTTCATCCCCCAGGGCCTCCCATTGCTTGCAGGGGCTCAACAAAGTTTTCAATAATCGTGTCTAGCTCTCATCTCGGGGTCATTTCAGAACTGAGACGGACTCTCATTAGTCCTCTCCAGCTCTTTGGGATCCTGCTCATCCCTCAGGGGTCCTTTCAAACCCAAAGAGCATCCCATAATTTTATAACCCTCAGGTGCCCGGTTTATTTTTCAACTGTTAGAGGCCCATTCCAGCTGAAACTGCTCTTTCCAGCTGGTATGGGCATTCCAGCTCTAGGGTTGATCCTCTCTTTGTCTTCACAGCCCTTGCTAGCCCTCAGGGTGGACGTCTTCAGGTCTCAGAGGCCCTTTCCCAACAAGCTGTTAGATGCGTTTGAATGCTTCCTCGGTTATATCTCTGCCCCTCGGGGCGGTCACCTGGAGGACTCCATCGGACTCACCAGGAGGGCGGGTGTCCCTTCATCCCTTGGGAACGCCACTACTTTTTTAACAGCCCGGGCCCCTTCATGGGCTTAGAGCAGTGATAAATTATTAGTGAAATAGGGTGGAATATACCACTTACTGAACACAGAGTCGACATCCGTACCCAAAAAATCAACATTATGCTTATTGGTGCGTGCTTGTGAAGCCATCATGTCTCGTTTCTAACAGTATCCCGTTTATATGTATCAAGCTTATGCTCATCATAACGGATCCAGGATCGTGACAGGAAACATCCCGTTGTGCAATTCCAGGTACAGTGATTGCCTATGATGTGCTATGTTATAGAATACCAGTCTATAGCATAGGTATTTACATCGTTATCATTGATATTGATATCTCCAAATCAAGTACCTCCCAAAACAAGCAAAATGGATAGTTATATGGTTGTTGTTATTGTTATTGGGGTTTAGTGGCGCATCAACTGCATAGGTTATACAGCGCCCATAACTTCGTTAGTCAAACCAGGTGTAAGCGTATCGGCGTCGAGTAAATGAGAGGACTGGGGGTCACAACACGTTAGCGCATTTCATGGTGACGGTATTTTGCGATGTTTTAGCGCCCGTGTGCTACCTTTGTTGGTGTGAGTACACACGTCAAATCCAACCGCAGAAAGGAATAGGAAGCGTTCAACGACATAGTATGAACCGTCGCCCAGTATATAGTTATATGGTCATATGCAATTGTCCCAACACTGGGTTTGAATGACCTAAATATTTTAAACGCCAATATTTCAATAGATATTTCGGCATCCCGCTGTACGTGCTTCGACATCTCAAACCTAACGAGAAATCATTATTTTAACACTGGTCCCTTTACGTAGCACCGGGAACCCTCCGCTTCAGCCCGAATCGTCTTCGTGACTCAGGGGCCTCTTTATCGGCCTGAGGCCCGCTGTCAGCTCTGAGCCCCTTTCCATCAGCGTGAGCCAAAGCCGACCCAGTGGCTCTGCACGTCCGGCCCGGGGCTCTGCACCCATCCGTCCGCCCAGGGACCCTCTTTCACGGCTCAGAACACTCCGTCCGGCCGGAGTCTCCTCTTAAAAAGCTGAGCCTCCTCTATTACCATGCGGTTCCGACCCTCATCGGCGCAGGGGCCCTTCATACCGGCTCTGGGCCCTCTCCGACAGCCCGGGGTCCTCCCGCGGCTATGGGTCCTCTCCGTCAGCGCAGGGGCCCTCCTTAGCGATCCAGGGTCTCCTCTGTCAGACCGGAAGCCTTTTTTCAATAGCTTGCGCCCTCTCCACCAGGTCTGGGGCCCTTGTACGGCTTGGACCACATCCACCAGCCGAAGGGCCCATTCTGACAGTCCTAGGTCCTCTCAGACAACTATGGCCACATCTTTTCAGGGCCAACTTTGATACCCCCAGGGCCTTTTCCGGCAAGTCGGAGGCTTTTTGTTTGCTTGGGCTATGTTCATCAGGTCAGGAGCCCTCTCTCGGCTTGGACTCCGTCGACAGCCCAGGAGCCCTTCATATTGGCTCGGACCCTCTCAGTCAGGCCGGGGCCCTTCCAACTATCCGTTCCAGAAGCCCTTCACGTTAGCCCAGCCAAGAGCCCTCGACATCTTCCTTAGGACACTGACTCAGGCCATCTTCATCGGCTTCATCGGGCGGGAACCCTTTCCGTCAGCCTGGGCCCCTTTCGTCGGCCCTGGGCCCTTCAAGTCGGTCATGGGCCCTTCACGTCAGCCCTGGGCCCTTCACATCGGCCCTGGGCCCTTCATGTCGGCCCAGGGGACCTTTATGTCAGTCTAGGGGCCTTTATGTCGGTCCAGGGGCCCCTCACGTCGGCCACGTTGGCCCTTCACGTTATCCCAGGGGCCCTTCACGTTAGTCCAGGGGCCCTTCACGTCGGCCCAGGGGTCCCTTACGGGCCCCATGCGCCTAGGCCTTGAGGGGACCTGCGGGCCCAGGGGTCCCTTACGGGCCCCCTGCGCCTAGGCCTTGAGGGGACCTGCGGGCCCCTCTGACCCTCCAGGGGGTGGTGGTGGTTATTGGTTTTTACGACACGTCGACCGTTGAGTCATATAACGTCGCCAATCTCTCACGCCGATTGGTCGCGGGCGAAGAGTAGCGACAGGTGAGATTCGAACCCACAATCTTTAGATTGTGAGACGAGCATCTTACCCCTAGACCACTCGTCCCCTGACCCTCCAGGGGGAGGCTGCCCCCTTCGCCCTGTGGCTACCCCACTGCTTGGAACCAGTCTATTGTAATTTGTAGCGCGAAATTCGAATCCAGCGTCCACCTTTACCCAACAGAAGCAAAAACTAGAAACTGAACAAATTTTTTTAAAATGGGGTCACGACCAAGGTGGGAATTAAAGCACTTCTTCAGAGATTTTATATCTGATAACAATTTTGCACTCTGGGTTCATACTGGACGGGATAGCTTCACATGTACTCCTACACAAATGTGGGAGGAACATATAAATGAATAAAAACAAACATATCCGACACCCACAAAAGTGCTGGTTATTCTACTTACGGTTACCGCTCAATCTAACCACTTTTCGTAGCAACCAGCAGCCGAACCACAGTCTCACACACTTCACTCAAGCTCAACCACCGGAAAGGCAGACGACAACGCGCCAAGACCGCTTGCAAGGCGGTTCGACTGCGCGCTGAATAAAATATTACCCGGTTACTCCGACTTTGGCCGCGCGTCTCCCAAAACCTGCGTTCGCGTCGCACATACAGTGGGAAAGTTTGAAAGTTTTCAGAGACGTCCTCCGGAGTCCGCCGATCAGAATTGGCTGCGTTTGTGTTTTCTGTTCTGAAATCTGTCTGTCAACCAATCGATGCAAGGCATTATTGCTATGATGTCATAGCAATTAACAACTACGAACGCATTGCTAGCAGTGTCATGCCGCAAACACAGGACTTTGACTGGGCCTTGGCATTGCGCAGGGCTATCAAAATGCGACTGTGGTGTGGGTGCTCGTGGGGATGAGTTCGTATCACGCACGTAATTAGCTGCGTAGGTAGGTATGCGCTCTGAGCTGAGGGTGAAGTGTGATTTTTATGGCTAGCCTTGTACTGAAGCCAACAGTGAAAGGAAAGCGCATTGTTCCTGTGAGTTATGAGAGACGAAGGCGTGCTGATTATCACGAATCACTTTCAGACGGTGCCATTCAATGTTCACTTCTTTGTTCCTATGCATTGACATTTGATTTGGCCAAACAAATGAGAATCCGGTTGTTACAAGGCATCGTTTTCATCCCAGCAGTCAGTTGGATCTGAGCCAAGCTCACCTGAGCTGCACCTAGCCATGAGTGGAACCAGTGGTCCAGCCAGATTTTGCTAAGCTCTGGTCCCGACCCAAGCACAAATATGAAGAAACAGAGAAAGCTTTTGGCGTGAAGCTCACTGAAAACGTGGCAAATTTTGCAGTCTATGCTAATTATTGAATTCGTGCAATTTCTCTTTCAAACGCAAGGTTTACAAATGTAGTGAACATGATGCAACCACTAATTTACTCTGCAAATGCATACTTTTCAGTTGCGAGACAAAATAACACCCAAAAAGGGACATGGGAGTTGAGCAATATAGCATAAAAATAACATTCAAAATGAAGAAAAATG
This sequence comes from Ashinkailepas kermadecensis, assembly GCA_034440615.1. Lineage (NCBI taxonomy): Eukaryota > Metazoa > Arthropoda > Thecostraca > Neolepadidae > Ashinkailepas > Ashinkailepas kermadecensis. The sequence goes on along the minus strand of JAOTOM010002877.1, from coordinate 15,710 downwards.
TATGACAACCTAATCTAACAGCCTTCCACACAAGTTTCCAACACATTTTTTTAATGAAAAATTTGCAAGCAATTTCTTTCCTGAGAAATATTCAACTTGAAAAAGTTTTGGTTACACACCATACATATTGGGCACAATCCCATACGTTATGCTGTCTCTAGTTATCTTGGTACCTACCAACTGAGACAACGTTGCCACACAGCATAGCAACCGACTGCCAAGATTCGGTTACACTGTGAATTGTACGCCTTTATTCACAGTTTCTTTTTCAAATTCCATTAAATGTAGAAATTGTCTTTTTTGTTATTATTGTTACATTATGCTTATATTTTATTTTTACAATATATACGTTATATTTTCTATACCATTTATCTAACTGTGTACGTGTCCAGTTAACTAATAGCATACTTATTTGTTCGTGTACCACGTGACCTGGATGTTGTGACGCCATCCTATGATGGACAAGGAAAATGTCGGACGATCCCCAGCTGCTAACAGCGCCATCTAATATCACTGTCGCTGAGGACTGCTATTCGACTGGGCGCAAAACAATGAAGACTGCGGCAAAAATGGCAGTTAAGGGTACAGGTCCCTTTGGCTAAATCTGAGAACGATTATTTTAGTGAATTCAATGACTTTCAAAGTTCTCAAGATTTGGAACATTCGAATGTCAAGCTTCCAAAACAGGAGACAACACCAAATGATAATGGAGAGGAAGGATTTTGGATAATTTTAATGAGACCTTTTCTGGATCACTTGAGGACCTGGTCATTGCCCGTGAGATTAATTGCCATGTACCTACCTAAATATCTTGTTTAATTGGCTATGGTAAATTATCGGTAAATTTGGCAGTTTAAGGTAATTTTTGACTTCTTGGAAGTTGGGGCACGAGTAGTCTAGTGGTAAGTTGCCCGTCTCACAATCGAAAGACCGTGGGTTCGAGTCTCACCTGGTCAAAATACAAAAGTATATTCTAACCTAACCTGGCCTAACCTTATGTGCAAGAACACAATTTGTAATGGATAATTTCCACACAATTGTTTTCCTAAATATTGTCAAATAAAAAGAACTGAAGCTCACTGAAGCTAACCAAACCTAACCTAATCCAGCCTGAACTGTTGTTGAATGGGAAAAAGACAACTATATTTTTTTTCAATTTTGTTTTTAACTTGTCCAAAAGCCTAACCAAACCTAACCTAACTTAACCAAACCTAATCCCTTGGTATGCTTCATGGAGGTAAAATGTGTGCAAAACTTGTTTTGTGGTTACCTTAAACTGAAATAATACTAACTTAGGTAGTTAAAAATTTTGTCATTGACATTTGGAAAGTTTTTTTAGTCATCCAATTTGGAGAGGTTGGACACTGTATAACCAATGCAATTGGTGTTCCTGAAAACCACAACAACTCTGAGGTAGGTACCTATTTGGAGAGAGTAACTAAGTAATCATGGAGCAGATATCACAGTTGTTCGCCCATCTCACCTGCAAACTGTCACTAGATTGATCAACATATACCCGGGCTTCAGATGGCAATTTATAATTTATATATGTGTCGGTATATTTGCAGCTTAATGAAATTTTATGAATTCTTGGACTTGTTTCCAATGCAATATTTATTAATGTGGTTAACATAATGCAATTACTAACTTCCTCTGCAAATGCATACTTTTCAGTTGGGAGGCAAAATAACACCAAGAAATGGGCTTGGAGTTCGGTAATATAGCATAAAATAATGTTCAAAAGAAAGAAAAATGGTACAAACTAACCTAACCTAGCCTAACCTGTTATGCAAGAAAAATATTTTTAAAAGGGAAATTTTCAAACAATGTTTGAACAAACAGATTTCTGAAAAAAATCAAAGTCATAAATATAGCCTAACGTAACCAAACCTAGCCTAGTCCCCTTTGCTCGCTTCATGGAGGAAAAATGTGTAAAACTTAGCTTGTGAATACCTTGAACTGCAATAATACCTTTCTATCATAGCAATATACTTACATACCTGAAGTTGAAATATATTCAAAACATCATGGAAAATCAATTTAGTTAGTAAGTTATTTGGGCTTTTGGGTGCTTCGACCATGATTGATCATTCGCGCCCAAGTGGATCTTGATTAAATACATTACTTGTTGCCAATGACGCAGTATATTTATGACTGGTCCAGCACCACAGCACAAGTGACCACGAACTGCATGAAGCTTCCTTTGCCAGTGAATGTTAATTTTGCTGTGTTCCAGCATCAGGAGGCATGCCTAGCCTTTGTGTTATCAAACATCTGTAATGCATGACCCTTGAATGTACAAACAAGACTTTTATTCGTTAGTCTCAGTAAGATGTATGCACCCCATGCTTACGAGACATTACACACTCCAAAATTGCATGAACAAGGATCATACACTCCAAATCCAAGAATGAGAAGTGAAAAACCAACACTGGGTTGGTGGGCTTCCATCATTCACTGGGAAGTGTTGGTTGGTTGGTTGGTTGGTTGGTTGGTTGGTTATTTGGGCTTAGGGGCGCATCGACTGCGATGGTCATACAGCGCCCAGCACTGGGAAGTGTCAATGGCGCTGTTTGACAGCAGATTGATGGAAAGTGACCTTAAGAACAAAATGCATCTGGCGGCTATTACTTTTTTGTGTCAATATTATTCCTGGCACCATTATTCATAAATTAGAAACCAGACTCAGGCACCCCAATGTCCAAAAGTACAAAAAACATGATGCTTTTTTATAATCACCCAAAGTCGACAGTGCATGTCGTGCATGGAATGCATCCATCGTCGTCTCCAAATCCAGTGCACGAAAAAAAAATAAGCAGATGTACAAAAATGACAAGTCACACAACATAAGGCAGTTGTACGACCGTTTGTTTCGATCATCTCACTTCCAATCCCATACTGAGCTGAACACAGAGACGGAGGCATCGCAACCAGATGCGCCACGGCAGTGAGCTCACCTGACGTGTTTGCCGAGACAGCTGACGAAGCTGCCGCCTCAGTCTGCTCGGCGGAAGCGTCCTCCTGCTCGCTGAGGTAGGTCAGGTCACGGCCGTCACGCAGCCGCTTCAGCACGCGGTTGTTGAGGTGTAGTCGCGGTTGGCGCAGCACGTGCCGGTTGTGCGGGGGCACGGCGTCTTCTTCCTTGCCAGCGCGGCCTTTCAGTCGGCCATCCCACTGAGCGCGCAGCATGGCCTCGATGTCGGAGGTTGGCTCGTCCGCCGGTGGTGGCGCCACAGTCGCACCGCCGCGGCCGCTGACCGCCGCCATGCTGTCGGCGTACTCCACCACGTTCTTGATGACGCCTTCGTCCAGCTCCTGGTCGGAGGTGGGCGACAGGGCGCGCGCCGGCCGCGTCTGACGCGTGGGCTCCGGCTCCGGCGGCGGCGCCGGCGCCGGGCTGGCGGCCGCCAGCATGGCGTTGTCGTCCATGAAACGCCGACTGGGCCGCACAACGCGCGACGAGCGTGTGACCACGGTGCCAGCCGGCACTGGAGTGGGCAGCGGTGCCGGCGACGGCAGTGGGTCAGCGGCCGGACTGGAGCGGGTGCGCACCATGGCTGCCTCGGGCGGCCGCGACCCACCCGCCGGACTGGTGGCGGCCGCCCTGCGAGGCCGGCCGGCCGCCGCGTCGACTGCCTCAGAGCCGGCACTGCTGGCGCACGACGGCGCCGGACTCGCCGACTGGCCGGACAGGCCGGCCGAGGCACGAGTCCGCCGGCCACCCTCGCTCGAAGCCTCCGAGCCAGTCTCGCTGCCAGTCCGCGAGGCGGCGGCGCCAGTACGGCCGCGCTTCGGCTGCGCCTCGCTGGCACTGAAAGACTGGTCGGGCGCCGTGGGCGAGCGCTTCGCGGGCCTGCCGAGGCGCTCAGGAGAATGTCGGCTCATGGGAGCGGTCGGTGCCGGCCGGCCCTGGCTTGGGTCACGATCCGCACACTCATCGCCGGCTGGCGCACTGAAAGCCCGCAGGCGTTTTGACACTGCATACACTGACTCTCCGAGACAAGACGACAGGCGACGAAGGCTCTCCGGGCTCTGCAACACAACATCACAGCACATCAGTACCGCGCTATTGACGAACGGATCCTGGGATGGGGAGCATAGGAACCTGCTTTTGAGGCTCGCCTTGTTCACATTCGATCATTCGCACAAAAGAATAGTCGGCTGTCAAGATGTAACAAGTACCTCCAAATCACAGGATCAATAGGTCAACAAAAATGCCAGTGAAATGCGTTATCCGAGGCGCTAGACTTGCGAGAACACGAGATGCGACTATGGCGCTCCCATGCCGCACACAGGACCGGGCACTGTACCGCGACAGAAAAGCTGTGGATCGACTGGAGGTGCATTATCTTGGCAGAATGTAAAGACATACAACTTATTGAGAGCAATTTTTCCAGTAGTAGGTCACCTGATAAGGTAGTGTAGGCGACAGTTGGGCACGGCTGCATTTCGCCAAAATATCAATGTCGCATCAATATCCCGTTTCACGACGGCTAATAAGCACCGGGAAGCAATGTCGATGACTTCGTCAAGTATGAAGGACATATCATTGAAATATACGAGTACTGCGAAATATACTCGTATGTACTTTTTCTGTAGATATAAAATGTTCCGGGTTTAAAGGGCGCATCGACTGCAATGGTCACATAGCGTTCCGGAAGTTTTAACTATAAAGTAATAAATTAAATATCAAACTCAACCAATATATTCAAATAGCGGCACTGTCTGAAAAAAGCACCCGACTCACAGAAACAACTAGCCAATCTGGCCACATCTGGCACCATGGCACGGGAGTTGAAAGTTGTTGGATAAACACAAATTTGCCCTTGAATTTCCAGAAAATATACAATATTGGGGAGGAAGTTGTAGTATGTAGGAAGGGGAGGGAAAAATACAATACAGAAAATACAGAATACAAAACAATATTATATTGTTTAAAAACCCCCAGTAATTTGTATTGTAAAAAAAAACATTTTGTATTGCTACCATATTTTACCATACAATATTTTGTATTGCTAAGTATCACCTGGTGGTTATTGGTTTTACGACACGTTGACCGTTGAGTCATATAGCGTCGCCAATCTCTCACGCCGATTGGTCGCGGGCGAAGAGTAGCGACAGGTGAGACTCGAACCCACAACCTTTCGATTGTGAGACGAGGATCTTACCCCTAGACCACTCGTCCCCGTGATATTTTGGTCGGCTATGTGCAGCACAGGGAGAGGGGCTAGCGGAATGTGCAGTTTTTTCTTAACGCGGGACCACACTTGTAATGACGAGGTACAACGATTCAAGTTACTTGTATTTTTTTGTAATTCGCAGCCCCAAGAAAATGGAATTTGAAAGTTCAAATTTGTTTTGGGATTTTTTCCTCACAATGGAGGTAGATTAGACTAGGTTAGGTTATGTCGCATTTGTATCTTACTTTTTTTTCATTACTGTTTATGCTGCTACTTAACTCAAAGCCCTTTTTGGTGTTAGTTTGCTCACAAACTGAAATGTAAACAGTTGCATAGAAAGTCATCAAGTCATAGTGTTCAGATTTTATAAGAGCCACAAGGGCCCATCCAGGTTAGGTCTGTAAAGGGAAGATACCATAACGCTGGAAAAAGACACTCATCACCCCAGCCAACACCAGATCCAGAATCCATCCACCAACATCCAACACTCATCAATGCCTATCTGCCTTACTTATCCGACCCTCTTCACCCGAACCCATGTAATGTGGCTTCAGTGCCATACCAATAATGTTCAGACTCCATCCATGCCTGCTGATGGGGGCCCGTACAATGCACACATACTGAGCATAAATATCACCCCATTCACAACTACTTAGATCTTAAAAACAAGATTTTGAAGCCTAGTGAAGTTATCCACCCTATTTTTAAATACATTCAATGAGGGACTCCCCACAACACCAGCAGGCAGTCTATTCCACTGTTCAACAATCCTTTGACTGAAGGCCTACTGTTGCTTAACTGCCGTACAACTTGATTTGTCTAACCTGAATTGATAACCCATTACTTGGGTTCGGGTGAAGAGGGTCGGATAAGTAAGGCAGATAGGCATTGATGAGTGTTGGATGTTGGTGGATGGATTCTGGATGTGGTGTTGGCTGGGGTGATGAGTGTCTTTTTCCAGTGTTATGGTATCTTCCCTTTACAGACCTAACCTGGATGGGTCCTTGCGGCTCTTATAAAATCTGAACACTATGACTTGATGACTTTCTATGCAACTGTCTAACCTAAATTGATGGGACAACGAGTCATTCAAGGTCAAGTGGGGTCACCTCCAAACAAAATTCAACCAGTTGTCACACTTTAACGGATGAAAGTATTTGAATGAAACTTTCAGCGTTTGCTTATCTTTAGGGATGCAACGAAATGCACCAGAGGAATTTTTGATTTATAGTAGTTTTTGATGCCATATAGGTTTTGCAGAATTGCCCATTACAGTTAAGATATAGGATTCTGGCTAAATAAATCATTTGTATTAGCGCAAGTTGACTTTAAACAACGTTTTGCCGTTCACCCTACCCATTAGAAAAAGCAAAATTAAACAAAATTAAGAACTCAAAATTTCGAAAATGTCAAAAAATAAATAAACTTGATTTGTGGATGAACAAAAAAAATGTTAGGGTCATGGTCGATGTCGCCTTCCATTTCTGACTCCAAATAACTTTTGTTTTTAAAATCTACCCCAAAATTAATTCACCAGAGCCAAACACATGTCAATCTTGATCGCGTAGACCCCCAGTGACGTCACTTTTGGGGGATAACATTTTAGGGGTGGTTTCGGACCCTACTCTTCAAGAAGAACCTTGGGTTCTTTTTACGACGCATTCAACCGCTAGGTTATATAGCGTCGCAAACCTCTCACGCCGATTGGTCGCGGGTGGACTCGGCAAATGCCGTGGGTTGGGAGATTCGAACCCACAATCTTGCTATCAAGAGTCTGACGCTCTACCAGCTGAGCTACCGCGGCCCCCTTCGGACCCTACTCGTCGAGCGCTTTCCGATGATACCACTTTCTTTTTCGTGCAAAGCTTAGTTTGGAAATTAGTGGTGGGCGTAAAAGGACCCCCCCTCCCCCCGACTGGGTGTGAGGATCTGACCTGGAAGATGGGGCGGATTAATGATTCTATAAAGTTCAATCATATCACCCCTTAATCCCTTATACTTGAGTGAGTATATATATAATGCCATAAATATTTTCCCATATTCTAAGTCACCTAGTCCACTGATGAGTCTAGTGACTTCGCACTGCACTCTTTCTAGCATAACTTTTTTTTTCTAAGTATGGCTCCATGCATGTATGGAATATTCTAAATGGGGTCGTGCATTGGTTAAGCACAGTATTTTCATGACTTCCTTGCTTTTATACCTCACACTCATATTAATGATTCCCAGCATTATGATTGCCCTGCTCCTAGCTGAGATGCATTGCTTTTCTGCTTTAAGGTCAATTGAAACTAACACACCTAAATCTCTATCCTTTTCAATAACATCCAGTTTCCTACCTCCCATTGTATATATAAAAGCCCCACCTCCAGACCTCAGATGTATAACCTTACACTTGTCATGGTTAAAAGACATCTGCCATTGATCAGCCCACTTTTTAGGTATTCAAGTCTAATTGAATATAACTAGATTGATCACTACTGTTAGCCACTCCTACCAATTTGAGTTGTCAGCAAATCTGAAACCCTATTCCTCAGCCCTATCTCAATGCTATTCACAAAATGATAAAGAGAAGTGGCCTTAGAACAGTTCTGTGGCACTCCACTTAGAACATCATTCCATTCAGATTTACATCCATTTAATACTACCCTTTGTTTCCATCCCCCTAACCATGTTTCAATCCAACCTAGAACCTTCCTATCCATCCCATGTTGATCTAGTTCCTGAATTAGATGCCCACGTTGAACTTTATTACATCAAAACTTTGCTAAAGTCCAAGTTCACAACATCCATCAGTTAGTTAGTTCAGTAGGTAAATTGGACCGCAAATGCAACTATATTTTATGGCTTGTTAGTTCACTTTCACACATGGTAGTCACTTCAGTTTTTGCTGGTATCATTGTAGTTTAGGGCAACCACAAGATACGTTTTACACATATTTTACATCCATGAAGCATACTAAGGGGTTAGGTTGGGTTAAGCTTTGGTTGTAGGTTAGACAAAAATTGTTTAAAAAAATTATGCTTGGAAGTTTCCACAAAAAATGAGCTTCTTCAAAAACAGTTCAGGATACCTAGCTTAGGTTAGGTTTTTTAAGTTGAATTTGTTTTTGACAAAACAAAATTGTTTGGATATTGTCCATTTCTAAACAAAAGAATTTGCTTTAATGCATGGAAGGTTAGGCTATGTTATGTTACATCTTTTTTTTAATGTATTTTGAACTTTACTTTTCATGCTATATTACCAAGATCGAAGCCACTTTTGGGCTGTTATTCTGCCTCCCAACTGAAAAGTATGCATTTGCAGAGGAAATGAGAAATCAAGTTACCTTAAATTGAAAAATTTACCCATAATTTACAATCGGCAATAAAACAAGATATTTAGGTAGGTACATCACAATTAAACTCACTGGCAATCAGTCATGACTTCCTCTTGACTTGCACATAGGGTGGGAATTAAGGCACTTCTTTGGAAATTTCTCTGAAAAAATTTTTGCACTCCAGGTTCATACTGGATAGGATGGGCTTCACATGCACTCAGACACAAAACGTGGGAACAAATATATCAATAAAAACAAAGCAGAACGACACCCACAAAAACGCTGGTTGTTCCACTTATGGTTACCACTTATGGTTATGATTAATCTCATCCACTGGAAATACAGACAACATGCCAACAGAGCTTGCAAGATGGCATGCCTGCACACTGAGTACAATGTTCTCAGACTACTTTGACTCTGGAGCTGTGCCCCCCAAAAGCTGCGTTTGTGCCACCCATATATTGGGAAAATTGTAGTGTTAAGGGACGTCTTCCGGAGTCAAAGAGTGCAACGATCAGAATTGGCTGTGTTAAGTGTTTTCTGTTTGTGTGTCAACCAATTGATGCAAGGTAATTTTATTTGATGTCATAACCATTAGCAGCTTTGAATATATTGTTAAGTGTCATGCCACAAACACAGGACATTGACTGATAATTTGTGCTGTGCACTATCACATCCGACTGTGACGTGTGGACCTCCACACCTGCAATAATGGAGGTAGGTTCATATTATGTGGTGGTTTGGGCTTTAGGGTGCTTCGGCCAGGATTGATAATTCACGCCCAGGTGTGTATTACGTGGGGAATTAGCTGTGTAGGTAGGTATGTGCTCTGAGCTGAGGTAAAGTGTTAAGTATTTTGGTTGTTTTTCATATGGCTAGCCTGGTACTGAAACCAACAGCGAAATCAAAGCAAATTTCTCCTGTGAGTAATGAGCGATGAAGTTGTGCTAATGCTGAGCATGATTTGCTGCTAGATAACCACTAGCAGTTTAGGCACCCTTAAGCCATTGCCATTGCAAAAGTTTAAGACATTGCCATTGCTTAAACTATTCCCATTGCAACAGCAGTTGCAGAATATAAAACACAATAAAGCTTCTGGACCAGATGATATATATGTATTAGTAGAGTTTGCTAAAGCTTTAGCAGTTCCCTCGGCATCATATTCAGGCAGTCTATGGAATATTCTGAAGTGCCTGAAGATTGCAAAAATGCAAACATAATACCAATTTTCAAAAATCGAAGTATGAAGTGTGTAGAAAACTACAGACCAGTCAGTTTGACCTCAGTAGTTTGGAAGGTACTAGAAAATCTGGTTAAACATAATGTTCAGATTCATCTTGATAGGCACAACCTTTTAAGGGATACTCACCATGGATTTCAATCTCGAAGGTCTTGTTTAACTAACCTATTGGAGTTAGTTATTTGGGCTTTAGGGCGCGTCGACTGCTGTGGTCATTTTGCTACTAACCTATTGGAGTTCATGGAGTATGTTACTAAAGAAGTAGACAATAAAAAAGGATGGATGTTGTGTACTTGGACTTTTGATAAAGTTCCACATGGGAGGCTGATTCATCAACTACAGCAACATCGGATTGTTCGAAAAGTTATAGGTTGGATTGTAGCATGGTTGAGGGGAAGGAAACAAAGGGTAGCATTAAATGGATTCAAATCTGATTGGAAGGATGTTCTGAGTGGAATACCACAGGGCTCTGTTCTGGGGCCACTTCCCTTTATCATCTTTGTGAATAACATTAGGGTAGGCCTGAGGAATAGTGTTCAGATTTGCTGATGACGTCAAGCTGGTAGGAGTGGCAAGCAGTAGTGATCAATCTAGTAATATTCAACTAGACTTGAGGACCTAAAAAAGTGGGCTGATCAATGGCAGATGTCTTTGGTTGGTTATTTGGGCTTAGGGGCGCATCGACTGCGTTGGTCATACAGCGCCCATTGGCAGATGTCTTTCAACTATAACTGTGGGGTTATGCATCTTGAGTCTGGATGCAAGACTTTCAGATATACAATGGGAGGGAGGGAACTGGATGTTATTGAAGAGGAAAGAGACTTAGGTGTGTTGGTTTCAAAAGACATTAAAGCAGAAAAACAATGTATCTCTGCTAGGAACAGGGCTCTCAGAATGCTGGGACTCATTAATAGAAGTGTGAGATATAAAAGCAAGGAAGTCATGAGAAAAAAAAACTGTACTTAGTATATGTGACCCCACTTGGAATATTCTGTACAAGCATGGAGCCCCTACCTGGAAAAAGATATACATAGATTAGAAAGAGTGCAGCACAAAGCAACTAGACTCATCAGTAGAATAGGTAACTTAGAATATGGAGAAAGGCTTGTGGCATTAGATATGTACTCACTCAAGCATAGGAGATTAAGGGGGGACATGATTGAAATGTACAAAATTGTTAAAGGACTAGATCAGGTCAACTTGAATGATGTTCTTCAGCTTAGAGTATCACACAGAGATCATGAATTCAGGTTAGACAAGTTGAGGTGTAGGACAGTTAGGTGATAACATGTGTTCAGTCAAAGGGTTGTTGATCAGTGGAATAGGCCGACTGCTGATGTTGTGGAGAGTTCCTCATTGAATGTATTTAAAAGTAGGGTGGGAATTTTTTTTTAGACAGGAAAATCTTGTGTTTGAGTTATAATTAGTGATGGATGGGGTGATATTTATGCTAAGTGTACATGGCACAGACCCCTTTAAGCAGGCATGGATACAGTTTGTTTGATTATTGGGTGGTTCACGATGCGCTTTTTGCACATTCACGGCTAATGGCGCCGCCCACACTGTTTCGCCGGTGGGCCACGGGATCTGGAAATAGCCCGAGCGGTGCGAGTGTCGAACCCGGGACCTTTGGTATCCAGAGCCCAACACCCTAACCACTCGGCCATCCCCGCCCCCATGGATACAGTTGGAAAATTATTGGTAAGGCATTCAATCCACATGTGTCAAGAGGGATCAAGGGAATAGGGCTGCATAGCTAGGGTAGATAGGCATTGATAGGTGTGTGGGATGTTGGTGGATGGTTTCTTTAGGATGTGGTGATGGTTGGGGAGGGTCTTTTTACCGGGCTTATGGAATCTTCCATTTACAGACTTAACTGGATGGGCCCTTGTGGCTCTTATTACGTCTAAACACTTTATGACTTTATCAGCCCTTGATTCGCTGCCAGGCAGTGCCATCTGTTGTTCACTTCTTTGTTCCCATGCTTTGATGATGATGATGAATTGCTGTTTAGTTAGTTAGTTATTATGGCTTTAGGGCACATCGACTGCATTGGTCATGTAGCGCCCAAATTGATGTTTAGGGGCATGTCAACAACAAGGTCATTTTGTGCCCATAACAATTTTCCCATGCTTTGACATTTGATTTGACCAAAAATGGCAATGCATATTATGTAGGTACTGACTACATAGGCTTTTCCCATCAGCTTCTGGTAAAAAGATTCCATGCATAAAAAAATGTCCATGAAAATGTACTCTGGATGAAGTCAGGAATTTTTTTTGATAAAAGGTGTTTTGGGATTTTTGGAATTGTTTTTCAGAATATGACTAAGAAGATGCGACCACTTATTTTTGGTGCTGATGCTTGCTTTTCAATTTTAACGATGACGTCACATCGGCACAGTGTGATGACATCATAGGTATGGCACTGAGGCTTTGACTGGCTAATGCTACAAGTGGTTCACATACCTTAATGAGATGGTCGAAGTAGCTTAACCTAACCTAACCTCATGGTGCATTATATAAAATATAGCTATGATAAACCAAGAGCTAAGCAGGTTAGGTTAGGTTGGGTTAGGTTAGGTTAAGCTACTTGGACCATCTCATTAAGGTATGTGAACCATTTGTAGCATTAGTCAGTCAACCTAACCTCATGGCACATTATATAAATTATAGCTATGATAAACCAAGAGGTAAGCAGGTTAGGTTAGGTTAGGTTAGTTTAGGTTAGGTTAGGTTAAGCTACTTTGACCGTCTCATTAAGGTATGTGAACCGTTTGTAGCATTAGCCAATCAAAGCCTCAGTGCCATACCTATGACATCATTACACCATACCAATGTGACATCATCATCCAAATTGAAAAGTAAGCATCAGCACCGAAAATGAGTGGTCGCATCTTCTTAGTCATGTTCATAAACATCATATTCTGAAAAAGTATTCCCAGAATTCCAGAAACACCTTTTATCAAAAATTTACCGAAGTCAGCATGTGCCACTCCCAACCTGAAAAGTAATTTCCCACTCTGCTTGCACAGGTGCTATTTCCTCAACATCCTATTCAGAGTTACTGAAGCTTTTTTCATCACAAGTATTGACCAGGTCTTCAAGAGATCCAGAAAGGGTCTCATTAAAATAATCAAAAATTATTGCACTGCATTATCATTTGGTGTTGCCTCCCATTTTGGAAGCTTGACATTCAAAATTTTCAAGTTTTGAGAACTTTCAAAATCATTCCATTCACCAAAATCATTGTTGTTCTCGGATTTAGCCAAATGGACCAGTGTTGGATTTTCACCTCTCATTCTTGGATTTGTAGTATACAATCCTTGCATTCATACAATTATGGAGTGTATAATGTCTCGTAAGGATGGTGTGCATACAAATTACTGAAACAAAGGATTAAGTCTTGTTTTCCCATTCAAGGAACATACATTACAGGTCCATAGCTGTATATTATGAAAATTATTGGTAGGGCACTTAGGTCACATTTGCTACATGAGATCAAGTGAATAGGCCTGGATAGATAAGGTAGAAATACATTGATGAGTGTTGGGGATGCTGGTCCTTGTGTTATTGTTGAAACTTGGACTCTTATATTTTTGATCATGCTAATAAATTGAGTACTATACCAGCTATATTATACAACTAGTATTATATTATACTATATAGGGTGTACCTAGCAGTGGATTCAACACCTTCCTTCAGGATGTCATACTGATGAGATTGGCTATGGTAGCACAATGGGGCATGATTGAAAGAGTTTGGAATTGTTGAGGAATGTGCTGTGCAATATCAGGTGAATGGTGCTAGATAGGCTGGGATATATATATATATATATATATATATATATATATATATATATATATATATATATATATATATATATATATATATATATATAGTTCCTTTGTAACTTGAGTTAATTGATTAATTGGGGTGTGAGCATTTACTTTTCTAGTATCTTTCCAAGATAGGCTTAACCCAGATGGGCTCCTGTGGCCAATATTAAGCCTTAACACTTTATGAACTTTAGGCGTTTCATCCCACAAAGCCTAAGAGCTCAGAAGCAATCAGAAACATTCATAATTATCACAGTCATGTGATAAGCTCCTTGTCATTGAGAACAATACCCTGTGTTGGTGGAATTGTTCATTTTCATGTTCATAGAAACTTATCATTTAAACCAGAGCTAGGCAGGTACCATATACAAATGGTCAACATACACAGCTATTCATATTGGCACCAACACTTCAGTAGAAGAGTTGGAAAAGCATGCTGCTCCTGGATTCTTGGCATCAGTGGGAAACTTATTTTTAGGGTTGGGAGTCGGAGTGCATACCGATTTCATCCGGAGTACATTTTCATGGACATTATTTTTTTATGCATGGAACCTGTTTACCAGTAACCGACCGGAAAAACCTAAATCAGTACCTACATAATATGCATAAGTAACATCATTCTCATTTTTGGTCAAATCAAATGCCAAACATGCGAACAAAGAAGTGAACAATGGATGGCATCGCCCGGCAGTGACTCGTAATAATCAGCAATTTCGTTTCTTATAACTCAGGAGAAATGCATTTTCCTTTCACTGTTGGTCTCAGTACAAGGCTAGCCATATAAAAAAACAAACAAAAATACTTCACACTTCACCCTCAGCTCAGAGCACATACTTACCTACTCAGCCAATTTCCCACGTAATACGAATGCAACTCCGCTACCACACACGCCACAGTTGGATGTGGTCAAAGCAAAGGATCAGTCAAGGTCTTGTGTTTACAGTATGACACTGTTAACCCATGTCTTCAAAGCTGCTAATGGTTATGACGTCATATAAAAAATATCTTGCATTGATTGGTTGACAGACAGATTTCAGCAGTGTAGGATTTCCATATTTTTTTATTGGTAGTGGAGTACATAATTTTTAACTGGAGTACAAAATGTCAAGCAGGAATACAAAAATAGCAATGCACTTGCCGACAATTAAAACCTCGTTTTAATGGGGCTGAAAACCAATGTTAGCATTGTTGTATGCATAAACATCTTGGCAAACATCCATGTTCAAATTTTGCTGCAGTAAAAAAATGAGGAGTTGTCCATAATTAGGTAGCATTGCTTTAATGGAATTAAAATCAATGTTAGCATTTCATGCTGTTACATGCTCAACAATTACATGTTTTACCACACCAGAATTTTACATGGGACACAAGTAAGACTCACTGGGCAATAATGTAGGGTAATCTTTACCTTTCGCCCGACACATACTGCCAAGGTTAGTGATTTGTGAAGAGGTGTACAGTGACGTCACAGGAGGCAGGGAAGTGACGTCACAGGAGTCGGGTGTTGGTAAAGATTACCACCTAACCTATACTAAGATAATGTAGCATAATATACAAAATGTACCATAGCATAATATAATCTAACCTAACCTAACCGGAAAACCAGAATCCTCCGAAGCAAATTTTTCGGCCATTGCGTCATGAAATATATGCGACACCTCTTTCCAAATCACTAACATTTGCGGTATGTGTCGGCCGAAAGGTAAAGATTACCATAATGTAGTGCACCCTTTTTAAAAATGGGAATAACTTTTGAGGTTTTACAACTATCAGGAAGACTTCCAGTAGAAAGATGAGTTAAAAATGATGAAAATGGTTTTACAAACTCCTCACAGCAAGATACAATTAACTGGGGGTGGACCCCATCAGTGGACCCTGGGAGGGATGGCGGGCACCACGAGGAATCGAAACCCATGACAACCGCCGAGCCAAGGCTTTACACCATTCCACCTTCACCACCAACCTCTGCACCAGGCAAACAAAACCTTCTGGCTGATCTATTTACAACAGGGGAGAAAAACCAGGCGTGGCAAACACCACAGCCAACCCCTACTTCTCTGAACAATGGTCTCTATCGTGCGCCACTTCCTGCCACACTCGCCAGTGTGATCCAAACTTATGGAAATACGACTT